>JAVJIF010022701.1:0-44934 GCA_038442645.1 Agave tequilana
AAGAGGTTTTGATGGTGGTGGTAGTTTTGGAAAGGTAAAGGAAAAGGTGGAAGCTTTGGTGGAGTTTGGAGTTGTGGTGGTTTCCATGGAGATGAAGGAGGAAGAAGATGAAGGTAAGGAGTTTGGAGAAGTTGTAGTGGTGGTTGTTATGGTGGAGATGAAGAAGGAGTTGGTGGAGGTTAAGTGTTGGTGAAGAGAAGGAAGAGAAAATGAAGTGAAATGAAGAAGGAAAGATTTATATAGGATTTGGATTTGTGAAGGTGATGTAAAAATGGAAAAGAGAGGGGTTAATTGTAAAGTGGAGGGGTGAGGTGTTTCTCTTGGCCAATCATGGCCAGCCATGGAGATGGGTGAGGTGGAGATATTTTGGAGGAGATATTTTGGTGGAAGGTTGGAGAAGAAAATGGAAGAATGGAGAAGTTGGAGAATTTGGTGGAAAGAAAAGAAAGGAAAGAAAAAGGAAAAAGGAAAAGAAATGAAAAAGGGAAGATATTCTCTTGAAAGAAAAAGTGAAAATAATTAGAGTGGCGGATTCTCGGGATTCGGTTGCGGATGCGGAAAACTTTCGGGAAAATACCGAAATCGTCCCGAAATCAAGTATCTCGGAACGGCCCGCAAAAATTCTCAAAAATCAAGAATATTATTTTAAGAATCATGATGAAATTCGTTTTAAGAAATAATTTATTTTTTAAATTAAAAATCCTGGAATCTGTCGCCAATATCGGTCGGCACCGAATCTGGCAGAAATCCGATAAATTCTGAAAATGCCCAGAAAACGAATTAAGATAGTAAATATTATTCTAAGAAAATATGTGAAAGCGGTTTCTCAAAATTGACTCCATTTGGAAATTAAAAATCCAGAAGTCGGTCAGCGGTGCTGGTCGACACGGTTTTGAAGATTTTCTATTTTAATTCAGGAAAATTCCAGAAAATCATAGAAAATCTAGAATATTGGAAAATGATGTTTAAAACTAAAATCGGTCAAATCGGAATACCAGAATGTCCAAATCAAGCAATACTCTCGGATCGGGTCCTCGGTTCAGACTAGGGCTGACTCCGAGTCCGTGAATCCGGATCCAAGACAAAACGATCATATAAACAACTCATCCTACAAAACAAATACAGGAAGTAAATCGAAAAATACGATCGAAAATCTGAATACGCAACTAAGTACGTATTCCGGGAGCGGGGTGTTACAATCCATCCACCTTACAAAAAATTGCGTCCTCGCAATTTCGGTAAGGGGTAAATTGAACACAAAGGGGACAAGGGCGGAATATACCAATTAAGATATGAAACATTTTAGGTTGGGCTCTCAAGTTGGCTGAATAACAATCGAGATATAGATAACTTCTGCACTTCCGGCTGTATAAGTCTTTGAACGATGCCAAATAATACCGACTGATAACACAGCTCTGCAATAGAATCTCGTTGTACAGCATACTTAATGTCGCTCTGAGAATAAGCCAGAATACTGAAGATAAGAAAACCTTGGTAGTCCTGAGCATAATAAGGAAGACCGATAATTAAGAATTCCGAATACCATGCGTCGATCACTCTGAAAGATATAACCGAGAATATAGAATACCCGAACTTCAAAGAGTTGGCCGAAGAGATCATGTCATAGCTTCATTCAGGACCAGCCGCTACCTCTCCAGTCTATTCATATCTTAAGTTGATATAAAGGCTTCGAAAAACCAAAACAGGGGAAAGGTAGGAGGGATTAGGAATCAAAGGAAAGATGATCAAGAAAATAGATAACTCTGTACTTGTAGTTGGACTGTATAACCAGGACTCAAGCATTCCAGTTGCAAATTTCATTACCATTAATTTGCCATCTGGACGTACTGAGGATGGGAGAGCCTAAGCTCTGATACCAACCTGTAACGCCCCGATCCGGCGGGTACGGAGACGTTACTGCGACGTATATACGCAGGTCAGAAATACCCTCACGTATATACGCTAAGCATCAGTACAGGCAAGAATCAGAGTACGGAAGCAAGTGGTGCATTATACATTCCAACATATGAGTACAATTACAAAGTTATCACCAGAGGTGATCCGATATTACAATAATATTACATCACCAGAATGGCGCAATTGCGAGAATACAAGGGATGTACATGTAGGAACAGTAAAAAAGGGCACTCACGAGTTTACAAAAGGAAAACTCGAGAGGCACACAGGGGGCCTGGAAGGATAGAGCTCTGAACGGTCAGCCGGAGATCCACGCTACCGCTGCGCCATTCTGATCAGCAACTGGGAGAATCCACACGCTCCAAGCTCCATGACCTGGACATGAGGATCCAGGGGAGTCAGATGAAACTCCCCAGGCGAGTGGTGAAGCAAAAGCCAAGTGGCGAGCAAGGGTAAGTATATGTAAAGCGATAAAACCAAATAAGCGAGGACGAGCAAATCTGATCATATGGTTTCAGGTCACGGTTCATGAGATTAGTACTTCGGAATAATCCAAATAAGAAAAAATCATGAAACCCTATCTATACCTTTATCTCATGTCACCATAATCCAAGCACATACAACCCGACTGTACTCTGGGCATGATAAGAAAATGAACAGGAGGCAGGCGGATACAAGGGATAAAGCAGAGTATGAGCAGTTAATACTATAATACTCATAAAGCCGAAAATCCGAAGTAAAATCCCGGACAAGCAAATATGGTAAGGCATATCACAGATTCATAGCCGTTTAAGTTGCAGGCTTCAGTATGCGTCCCATTCCACATACCTCTACTTACAACTTAAAGAGCCGGTTATTATCTTGACACTTTATTATACTCGTCTTACCCTGATATCTAGCTATGTGAACTAGCGTCCCAGCACACATAGATCCATATCCGAGTAAAGCAAGGTTGTTATTGGAAACCAGCGGGGGTATCAACGAACTATGTTTACAGTGGGTCCCGTACATACCCGGGACCACGGCCCAGGATTGTTCCGTTGCTTGGTGGACGGAACCAGCCGCAAGGCTAAAGGAGGGACTTATGTATGCCCTTATCATGATGGTACCAGGAAGGAGGGAGCCAGCACTCCCCTCGGTCGCCTGGAGGCCCACAGGTCAGACCGAAAGTTTTAGTTGCACAACATGCCTAATACCACTGTAAACACGAACACATATTGATAGCCGCAAGTTTCTCCCGACCCGATGCAAGTTGTTCCTTTTATGAATTATTAGATGATTATCAGATTCCGGGAATGAGCAAGAGCAAGTCAGGAATATCAGGAGTACTGTACGTACTATAATGTATCACATGTGTATCAGGAGTACAGTTTGTACTATCAAGATGTCAGGTCATCATTCCCGTTATCGTGATAATCATGAGAGTCAAGTATATCATGCCGGGTGTCAAGTGATAGCATGACAAGATGGTGATATTAGACAGGCAACCAGTCATGTCCAGAGATTGATATTAGTCCGGTGGCAAGTCATATCATAACAAGAGGTCTTGCCAAGTAGTATCATGTCATGGTGATAACAAATCAGTTGTCAGGTGTGATATACATGTGTTAAATAGCAATATGTATATGACAGGTATGAAGTAATGGCACGGTAAGTGTTAAGATATCAGGTAAATATATGGCATGTGATAGAATAGTAGCTGAGCACAATCAAGCGGAGCTGAGCAAGCTGGAAGTATAGACAGCAAACAGTATTTAACACTGGAGCGTCTGGCGAGGTTACCGGGATGACTCGACTGAAGCGCGAGCGATAAATCCGGCAGCAACTCACCTAGACGAATCTAGTGGTAAAGCGCTGAACGCTGATCATGATAACCAGGCGGAGCTGAACAAGCTGGAGGCACAGGCAGCGAACAGAGTTTAGACACTAATGCGCTCTGCGAGGTTACCGGGACACTCGGATCAAGGTACGAGTAGAAAATCCGGCAGCAACTCGCCTAAACGAATTTAGTGAATAAAGCACTGAGCGCTAAGCATGCTCACCAGACGGAGCTGAGAAACCTGACGGTCCCAATCACGTCCCTTTCGAGATAGTGAGTGACCGGAGGCTGAAGGGTCCAGAGAAACCTGACGGTCCCAATCACGTCTCTTTCGAGATAGTGAGTGACCGGAGGCTGAAGGTCGGCCACACATGGTATAAAGCAGTAAACACATCACAGGCATGGTATGGGTACAAGAATGAAACTACCCTAATACAAGCATTCGTCACAGAGCAATACATGTCCAGATATTGGCACTCGGCCATACACAAATACAGGGACTCAGCCCAATACATGAAAACATGGAATAAAGTACATGTCGACCCGACGAAGCGGGGAAACCCAAATGGAGGCGAGAGCGAGAACACTCGCCTAAATCACCAGATATGCCGAAGGGTCCGAAATCCACGGAACTCGGGACGCGCCATAATTATGGAAGGAAAGAGTGTACAGGGAGACGCGGTTTGAGGAAGTGAGACGCGGGGGTTCGTGTCGCAGGAATGGCAGACGCCGGAATAGCAAACGCGAAAATCACAGACGCGAGGATCGCGTCGCGAGAATAGCAGACGCGGGATAGCAGACGCGGGAATCACGTTGCGTAGGAGCCACAAACGCGGGGTTCGAGACCCGCGTTTAAATCAGGACGCGAGGAAAACGCAGACGCGGTCGTTGGTCCGCGTCGCGTTTATACAAGAAGAACACAGACGCGGACATGGGTTCTGCGCCGCGTCAATAAAAGAACGCGCGGATTGCGTTAGGAAATTGCCTAGACGCGGGGGTTTGAGATCCGCGTCAGGAAACAAACAGAGAGGAGGGAAAGTGATATCTTGGTGGTGGGGTTGTTGTTGCAATTGTCACCGAAATGATTACCGGAATAATCGTAGACGATTACCGGAATAATCAACGGAGATATTGCCAACGAAGAAGAGCTCGGCCTCAATCCAAAGGAGTGGCCGGCCCTAAAAGATGATGGGGAGAAGGTGGTGGAAAATAGTAGAGGTGATGGTTATGTCGTTGTAATCGTCACCGGAATGATTACCGGAATAATCGTAAACGATTACCGGAATAATCACCGGAGAGGTTACCGACGAAGAAGTGCTCGGCCCCAATCCAAAGGAGGTGGCCGGCCTTCACAAGATGATGGAGCGGTGGTTTTTATGAAGAGGTTTTGATGGTGGTGGTAGTTTTGGAAAAGGTAAAGGAAAAGGTGGAAGCTTTGGTGGAGTTTTGGAGTTGTGGTGGTTTCCATGGAGATGGAGGAGGAAGAAGATGAAGGTAAGGAGTTTGGAGAAGTTGTAGTGGGTTGTTATGGTGGAGATGAAGAAGGAGTTGGTGGAGGTTAAGGTGTTGGTGAAGAGAAGGAAGAGAAAATGAAGTGAAATGAAGAAGGAAAGATTTATATAGGATTTGGATTTGTGAAGGTGATGTAAAAATGGAAAAGAGAGGGGTTTAATTGTAAAGTGGAGGGGTGAGTGTTTTCTCTTGGCCAATCATGGCCAGCCATGGAGAGGGTGAGGTGGAGATATTTTGGAGGAGATATTTTGGTGGAAGGTGGAGAAGAAAATGGAAGAATGGAGAAGTTTGGAGAATTTGGTGGAAAGAAAAGAAAGGAAAGAAAAAGGAAAAAGGAAAAGAAATGAAAAAGGGAAGATATTCTCTTGGAAGAAAAAGTGAAAATAATTAGAGTGGCGGATTCCGGGATTCGGTTGCGGATGCGGAAAACTTTCGGGAAAATACCGAAATCGTCTCGAAATCAAGTATCTCAGAACGACCCGCAAAAATTCTCAAAAATCAAGAATATTATTTTAAGAATCATGGTGAAATTCGTTTTAAGAAATAATTTAAAGTTTTTAAATTAAAAATCCTGGAATCTGCCGCCAATATCGGTCGGCACCGAATCTGGCAGAAATCCGATAAATTCTGAAAATGCCCAGAAACGAATTAAGATAGTAAATGTTATTCTAAGAAATATGTGAAAGCGGTTTCTCAAAATTTGACTCCATTTGGAAATTAAAAATCCAGAAGTCGGTCAGCGGTGCTGGTCGACACCGGTTTTGAAGATTTTCCATTTTAATTCAGGAAAATTCCAGAAAATCATAGAAAATCTAGAATATTGGAAAATGATGTTTAAAACTAAAATCGGTCAAATCGGAATACCAGAATGTCAAATCGAGCAATACTCTCGGATCGGGTCCTCGGTTCAGACTAGGCTGACTCCGAGTCCGTGAATCCGGATCCAAGACAAAACGATCATATAAACAACTCATACTACAAAACAAATACAGGAAGTAAATCGAAAAATACGATCGAAAATCTGAATACGCAACTAAGTACGTATTCCGGGAGCGGGGTGTTACATGTTCAATTACTTATTATTATCATTTAATGTCCATGTCATTTCGATTACTGGGACGATACGGTGACAATAACAATATCAATGTGACAATAACAATGTGAACAATAATACCGTGTAAACGGTAGAAAAATAGAACAATGTATGTTATGGTCTGACAATATTTCCCAGTAATATTTCAATAACATGAATCAATACAACAATAGAACTCGATAATACTCAATAGCCAGTCTCATCTGGAACCGGTCAATACCTCATATGCCTGTACTGCATATAACAATATCCGATCTCCGTAGTCATCATGAACTACCCTCAATAGTCATCCTGACCGTCAAATGTCAATCTATGTCAAAGTAATCCTGTACAGTAACCCACAAGTTTAATGAATCAATAACCAGTTCTCTCTCCATATCAATCTACTCTGATGCTCAAGTCATCGATATATATCTTTTCTGATTCACTGATATATCTAAATCTCAATAACTAAAATACTACATGTCCTGATACACAATCAATTCCTTACATTTCAATTTGATCAAGATTAGCACACACTCTCACTCTTTTGAAGTCAATCATAAGATCCCAAAACTCGGTAACATATTCGATATAATCGTAATTAAGGAAAGTAACGTCCTCTATAAGAAATCTAGACCCTTTCTACTCAATTACTATAATTAGGGTAAGTCTGAAAGTCTTTGGTTCAATAATCTAAAATCAAGATCATGTTATATATCTATATCAAGGGTAAGCTATACACACAATACGTAATGACAATCTAACAAGATCAACTCCTCTATAAACTGATCAAGATCCAATATAAATATATCATAAGTCAACTCCAACTCTAACTAAGTCAATGCCAGTCCAAGTATCAGTAAATCAATATATTGGTAAAGCAATGTCATATCTAACACTTCCTCGATGTCCACGAAAATTCTAGTCAGGATAATCACCAACAACTGCAATAAACACTATGTCTAATATATGCCCTCTAACCTCGAATATAATGTAGTTCAAGTGATAGTAGATCAATCAAGTCACAGTCTAGGGTATCCAATACTAGGCCTAAGTCAACAGTGATAACTACCAACACATGAAATGATAACAATCTCTCAATTTAACTAAATAAATAAGATGTACGGTTCTTAATATCACTTGGAATGAGATAGGAAATCAAACTGATAAAATAAAAAAGACGATCACATGTAAGTAACATATAAAACACTACTGAGAATGGTGAATAAAGAAAATAGTACAAGAGCAAACACTCAAAAATAATACCGAGATATTCAATAAGAAAATAAAGAACACTCACATGTAATGACGTGGTTTCGGAACTGAATCGCCGTCTGGTCTTCATTGCACGAACCGGTACTGATCTACGGATCATCTCATGGATCGATCTTCGAATCACTATTGTATCAGGTCCACAACGAGCACGAATCTGAACCGGGTCCGGGTCTCCTGCAACGGGTCCGAATCTCACCAAACGGGTCTGGACAGCTGCAACATGCAACCCAACTCATGAACGCACACAAACTCACACACGCACACATGTACTACACAGCCTCCCACTCACACAAGTGTCCATGCAACACATGCAAAAATAAGTAACCAATCATAGACATTAAGCCATATATAACTCATCTCACTCACGCAACGCCCACACACACCAAAAATAAAAAAAAAACACACACCAAAGTATTAACAGAGAGAGAGAGGGGGGAGGGGGGGACTCATTCATGTACATTTAATTAAAACACCCAACACTACATGTAGAAAATCATGCACTCATAAATAGCAACATGCAAAATTGCAAAGAGAGAGGGAGGCAACTCACATAATAATGTGAAGATTTACGGCGCGCCGACGGAGACGTCCGGGGCCGCGGAGGGTGTCGTTGGGTAGAGTATCTCACCATGAAGGGCACGGGGTGCGTTCGCGCTCGCCCACGGTGATCAACGGCATCCCGCGGAGAGCCGGAAAATGGCTCGGAGTAAGTTATTTCCAACACACAAAGAAACACACACCTCATCAAAGGACACCCATAATAATCCACACATATTTATTTAATTAAAAAAATGACCTAACATATGAAAATGATGGGGAGAAAGATACTCACCCAGGCTTGGTTGACACGGCATTTTGTTGGTGGAGCTTGGCAGCAAGGGATTTGCGTGCGGCCTTGGTTGCCTTAGATGTTGCCGAAAGGGGTGCTCGGCCATGAAGCTGGGGATGTGTTCACGGCAAGAGGAGGCACGGCCATGCTTGCGCATGTTTCGGTGTTCGCCAGAGATGATGGTGGAAGGCGCGGAGGATGCCGGAAGTGGTGCCGCATGCTCTGGGGACTGCCATGGAGTTTCCGACATCAACAGTTGGTATTGAAAACTTGACAACGTTGCTAAATACTATTTCTTCCTGAAGTCTCAGCAATGACCCATGATATATGTTGACAGGAATAAGACCATCAATGCTAGGATAGTCATTGGTATAAAGATCTTCAAATCAAGAATGTTGATCCTGAGAAAGATGACAGAGTCCAGACTGATCAGATCGCTCACACTCATCTTGAGAGCCTGAGGCATCCAATTCAAGGAGGTGAAATAGGAGCACACATTGAGGTTAACAAATCTCCCAACACCGCAGGCCCGTTTCTTCCCCGAGCTCTTCCTGCACCCGAGAGCGTACCATTTGAGAAGTAGACGCGATTATTGGCCGGCTGGATCTGATGGAGATGGGCAACTACCGTGGAGGATTTCAAAGGTTGAGGTGAAAGCTGCATGGCGGGTGCAGGTTGGTGATTGAGGGCGGCAGGGAGTTGGCGGATCTCGTGGTGGAGTTTGATTGCTGTGTTGACAGGGAAGGGAGATAATGAAGGGGGTTAGGATATGATTTAAAATAGGAGATTATTTAGGGATTGAGATTAAATTGTTGAGATTGAGATATTTGGTTAATGGGTTTAGGGCTACGGGTTTGGGTAGGAAATAGGTATAGGTTCTCAATGGATAATGGGTTCGAGGGTATGTGCTCGACTAATGGGTTTGAGTAAATGATAACGGGTAGAGGGTAAAAGGCTAACCAAAGAAAACATAACATTAATGAACAATAATAATATCAAAATAAATAAGTAATATTAACACAAATAATAATTTACAATAATATTAAAGTAATTTAAATAAAATACTAGTAACACTATTAATAATTAATAACCATTGACAATATTAATAATAATAACACTTAATAATAATAATTGATAAAAATAATTGTAATAGTATCTAAAGCCAAAATGTCATTTACTATCTTAAAAATAAATTTATATTGTAACACAAGTTAATTAATAATAATAATAATATCACCAGTAAAATAAAATAAATATTTTAGAAAATTAATAATACAGTATTTTAGATTAGGGATATTACACCCGGAGCCCACAGTGGAGTTTTCACGAAGCTATTTTGATTTATAATTGTTCTCATAAGATCATTTCTCATAATGACAATAAGGTATAATATTGTTTGGTACCATCAAATCATATAATCTTATTTGCTTTGTTTCATGATAATTTGGTATATCTAATGTATTCATATATAATAATTTAGATTTTTTTTTTTTTTTCAGTTTTAATATGTTGACACCTTTCACTTCCCATAGTTATGACATTATTGAATCTTATTCCTTCTCTCTCGTAGAGTTAATCTTGTATTTCATATGAAAACGAATTTCGTGTTAAGTATTGTATTTTTCTTTCTTATTAAATAATTTTTATCTTGCTTACCAATCTAATTAACTCTTACTCTTTACTTTCTTTTGCAGCAGATCCAGGATGCAAGAAACATTAATGTGTGAGATGGGAATCATGGGATGTACAGAATGAATGCAATGAATAAAAGATTAATGAATTTAGGATAAAAGGCAGAAAATCTTCGCGCACCATTATGCTTCTAAAAAAGACTCCCCTTTGTTGTTGAAATGAGAACTATCAAATTTATCAAACACTATACCATTATAAGTTTTGACAATAAATTCACCTATTTTGTTGAATTTGATGAAGAACAAACTTGTACTAAATAAGATATGATAAAAAATTCTTATCTATAATATTATAATCGATAGAAATTACAAAATCTTAAAACATTAAATGAGTGTTTCTCTAAATCTGATAGTATAAGAGAGAGTCTTCTTCTTGTTTCAATAGCACATGGAGGTTTTATTCTTATTTCAAAACGAAACCATAATAATATATGAAGCTTTTCTGTAATTTACCCATGAATTTATATTATTTTTATTTACTTTTATTTTTTGCCGTGAACACTTTATATTTGATGATTTAGAACTGAATTAAATAAAGAGACATTACATAAATAAGGAAACCTATTAGCAAAAAAAATAAAAGGAAAAAGAAAAACAATAACCAGTGACATTACAATAATACATATAATTTAAAAAAAAAATAAAAAACTAATATTAACAACATTTCTTGTGATTTGTTTGCCCAAGTTAACTTTTCAAAAGAAAAGGTCTTGGGCCCTCATGTGAAATCCCCAGCTTTACCTTTTAATATATCCAGGCCCAATAAAACCTTTTAAAATATAAAGATCGCCTTGCAATCGACTGTTCGCTGTTTTGGGACACACAGCCGATCTGAGAGGCAACACGACAAGAAAACGCTATTGGTGCGGGTCCTGCGTGGAAACAACGCGAGGTTGCGGGGCCCACATCATTCGGCTCCCTTCTCCCACACGCGACGAGAGTTACGAGAAGCGTCTGCAGATGAACACGTGGCTTCCCCTCATCGAGAATCTCAAAAGGCATCTGATGGACCGCGCGGATTCGGTCACTGCCTCCGCTCCCCAACCTCTGCCTATAAATAGACCAATAGAGCCAGCCTCCTCTCTCGTACTTCCCATTCCGTTCTCGCTTGAAATCCGGGTCCTAGGGTTTCCGATCTCGCTTGCCGGTCGAAGTTCTTTCCCCAGATCTCCAATCAGGTAAAAAAAAAATTACTTTCCTTCTTTTCTAATGCCGGGGACGAGCGATCACTTAATTTTTATGGGAGAAGCAAAGATTTTTTCTTTGAGAAATTAAGATCTTGTTGATCATATCGTGTTGTTTGATGTTATTTTCATCCAATCTGGTAGCAAAATCTGTTTTTCTTTATGCTAATTACTGTCTGCGTCTTGATTCTTGAGTGAATTTGTTCTTTTATGCTAATTGAGGTCCGATTTTTGATTAGTTAGGGAATTTGGGGAGATATTCTATTCAGATCTTTGGATATCTCAGGAAATTAAGATTTTTTATTGGTTCTCGCAGCTTTGATGTTGTTTGTGAATTATTGACTCTGTTAATGCTATCTACTGTTTCGTGAGTTGATTTCTTGGGGATTTAACTTTTTTTTTTTGTGAAAAATAGATTGGTACACGGAGTGATTCGCTGAACTTCTTGTAAAGGTGGCATCTTTTTAGGATTCCAGTGCCTTGGGTAGTGTTATTAGCTGTAATTAGGCAAAATATTTGATGTTCACAGAAAACTGCGTCCTTACATTTAACTCTTACCTGGCTTAGGAATTATGGCATGGGTGGGTGCTTCTGATTTATTCTTGACCTATCAAATTTGTAATATAGTGTAGATACTGTTCCAGTTATCTGTGAGTTCTATATTGCTTCTTTTAATTTCTATTTAATTTCTATTAAAACTTTCATGTTCTATGTTTCTGTAATCCATTAATCGTATTTACTACCAAATTTGATTTCTAGGATGAGGTTTTAATGCTTAGGATGCTTCTGATTTTGTTTTTGAATCTCATGGTTATATGTTAATTTTCCAGTTAGGTAGGGAAGAGTATTATTTCTATTATTGTATTATTTTATGTAATGTTTGTATAATGTTAATATTTGTTCCAATTAGGAATAATAGGTTCGGAATAAATTGTGCTGAATCAGAACTTGAATAATTTCCTGTTGGCATATCGAGGTTATGGAGTGTATGTTATATGCTTAGCATTTGCTGGTGGCTTTGCGTAAATCCACAAGCGTTCAATAGAATATAATTTGGAAAACATGATAATACCAGTGTTTCTAAAAGCCGGTTTCCAAGTTATAAGCCTTTTCTGTCCAATTACTTGGTGCAATTTGGTATTGCAGTAGCTGGATGTACATATTTGTTCATATTCATGTGTGTATGATTAATATAATGATTTTTGTACTATCAATTCCTATTTGTTTTATTAGATGAACTTATTTGAATTTTCTGGAACTCAGTAATAGGGTAGTAGAGGAGCTCTCATAGGTATTATTACTTCATGAATGAATTTGCTACTGTTGGACAAACTTTCTGGGTTAAGATTTGAGTGCTTTGCTGCCTATATGTTCTTCGCAAATAATCAATCTTGAAAACTGTGCGTGTCAATGATGTAATTTATAATTACCTTTCTGTTGCTTATATTGTCTATGCTTTTCATTATTTCAGCTCTTGAACATACAGAGCACTAAAGAGTTGAGCAAGCGAAGCTGTCCGGTTGTCTCCATTTTCTAACAGTCAAGAGTTCATGTCTGATCTCGACGTTCAGATCCCCACTGCTTTCGGTATGTACAGAAAACTGTGATTTCTTTCCTCAACTGATCGATATATTAGTTAATATGTCCTTAAATGAACTTGTATTTTTTGAAGATCCTTTTGCTGAGGCAAATGCTGACGACTCTGGTGCTGGAACGAAGGAGTATGTCCATGTGCGCATACAACAGCGTAACGGCAGGAAGAGTCTGACAACTGTGCAAGGACTAAAGAAAGAGTTTAACTACAATAAGATCCTGAAGGATCTCAAGAAGGAATTCTGCTGTAATGGTACAGTCGTCCAGGATCCAGAACTGGGCCAGGTAAAAAAGCTTTAGAGCCATATATTCTACAAGATAGGGATCTTAGAGAGGAACTTAGAACTAATGCAATTATTGTGCTTCATGCCTTTTATGTGGATTAATTGGACTAATAATTAGTTTATGTCAGAAGCCCAATTTGCATAAGCTGACTCCTGATAGGCTGCTAGACCTTCATGCTTTTGAGGTTTTTAGACTATCCTTGCCCACAATTTTCATATTTAAGAGATTCTCCGAACCAATTGGTTAACATTGGGTTCTACTTGGCTGCGAACACCTTAGTCTTAATGTAGTTTTAGAGTTTATGAACTTGATAAGCTCCAACAACAGCATTAATCAATCAATCTTATTCAACAGGTCACGCTGTATGTCTTTCCATTTTTTTGTCTTCAACTATGCACATATTCAATACTTGTATTTTGAGTGTTTTGTAATCGTTGCAACAATTTACAGGTTATTCAACTGCAGGGTGATCAGAGGAAGAATGTTTCTACTTTCCTTGTCCAGGTACATGATTTTTTCATATGCTGTTCTGCTTCTATCAGATATTATTTTTTTGGCACCGAAAAAACTCTGTTTGTTCTCTGGTTCCAGGCTGGCATTGTGAAGAAGGAACGCATCAAAATCCATGGTTCTGAGTAGTTGCACGCTGTGAAGCCATCACAAAAGTATTTGAAGACTGCAAGGAACATATAGATTTGCTCATCTAGTAGCTTTAGCTAACATATTTATTTAACTACCTAGTACATGTTTGAACTTCTGGTTTGTGGGGGCTACTTCAGATGGCTTGTGTCTATGACGTTGCTTGTTACTCTATTATGAACAGAAGTTTATCTTTTATTCTAAGTTGTATTTTTGCATTCCATTTGTTGTGCTCTGGCCTACTGGATTTCTCAGGCATGTTAGGTTTAGATTTGTTGGGAGTGTGGTTATCTGGTGCACTTCTGGTGAAGCGTGCTTGTGCGACATTGCTTGCTGTTTGTTTTATGCATTTGCTAGTGAATGATTTGGTTTTAGTACTACAGTTCCGTTTTGGAGAATGAATGTGCTGTTGCCGGATGTGTTGTGGTCTGCTTTTATCCCCACGAGAGCAGCCCCAGCTGTCTGGCATGTACGAACAGCTTCTCAGGGGCCGAAAAAAGATTTGGTTGATCTTTGTGTCTTGGAATTGGTTCTAGTTTTGCTGTTTTGCAGTGTTTATTTTAAGATGTAGGGCTCAGCTTTGTTCCACTCTGTATCCGGTTCTGATATTGATCACGACCTCGGGATCTTCTATTTTGTGTTCAATTCTTCTCTCTCTCTTTTAGTGTTAAGACTGTTTTGCAAGTGTAGTTTCAAGTGTAGGAGCAAGCAAACTATCCTTCTAGTTGTGAAAAACAGATGGTCTGTACATGGGACTTTAAGACATCATTGATTTTGAGACTGGGAATGTTTGTTTGTGTTCGGTCTGGCATCGGAGAAGCAACACATCAAAATCAATTTAAGTCATAACAATCGCATCTGAAAAGTGGAAGTAGTCATGCTAGATTGGGGGTAAGATCCAAGGATTTCTGTTTCGGATTCCTTTGAAAGAGAAAGGAGTGGGAGAGTTGGTTGAAAAAATGGTAGAAGCAGCAACACATCAAAATCAATAAGTCATAACAATAGCGTTTGAAGACTGGAAGTCGTCATATTAGATCGTCTCATCTAATAATAGATACAGATGACATTGGATTCTTTATTATTTGAGCTGCTAGTTTCAATCAAAAAAGATGCTTGAACTTCTAGTTTGTGGCTTGTCTTTGTGACCTTGCTTACTACTGCTATTTGCTGTCTATTCTGGCATTCTGATTTTCTCCAAAATATATTTGATCTCTGGGAGTTGCTTGCGCTGGAATTTGACGATGTTAATATCTGTGATGCAATTTTGGTGAACTCCTTGTGTAGCCGCTCGCTGCTTTCCATCAAAGGTAGTACCAGATACGTTTTGGAATTCTCGATTCTTTTTGGTTTGTGCTTAATCGTTTTGTGTGATTGGGGATCTGATTTAACATAAACAATGCATGCTCTAGAAAACAGAATCATTAAACTTTCTTTCTATAACCATACCAAACTGAAGACACAATCAGAAAGACATATAAACAAAAAATGTAACAGTCGAGAATCATTCTCTCGCACTATCAACATGACAATGTGCGCTGAAATTTTACCAAAAACTATTCTCCTCTCAGATATACCTGTAATGGAGCTAGTCTCTGAGGCTACACTCCTCTGGCAACTTAGGGAACCTCTCGTAATCCTTACAATAGTCGTATATAACGAGGTTCCTTCCAACCCAGCTGAAATCCTCCTGCTGGTTATCAGCGAGGTTCCAGGCATCATACTGATCCCACCAGTTCTCGGTGGTGGTGGAGACACATTTCGGATAAGGGTCCTCCCACTGGCAGGCATCGG
This sequence comes from Agave tequilana, assembly GCA_038442645.1. Lineage (NCBI taxonomy): Eukaryota > Viridiplantae > Streptophyta > Magnoliopsida > Asparagales > Asparagaceae > Agave > Agave tequilana. The sequence continues at coordinate 15,611 of JAVJIF010022701.1, forward strand.
CACTGAAGTCCTTGTAGCTGGAGACAAATGGAGCATTCTTCCAATCTGTCTTCTCAAGGCCGCCTCTCGTGGCCCATTCATCGGCATTCCATATGCTGGAGAACATGTACATTGGCTTCTCATTTGGGAAGAAGTTGTTTGGCTTGCCGTTGTTCTTGTACACTCGGATGGGGACTCTGTCCACAAAGAACCTGCAGTAGAATCACGAGGAACATGTTAACATTTGGAGCAGTCTGTCAAAAAAATGATATACCCGCGCCAAAAGTCCTGATGCTTGGTTAACATCGCATGGAAACTGCATCGTTGATTTGTCTAAGCACATTATATTCGCAGGTACATAATGTTTTCTGCTATGTTATGTTCTCACTGATCAGACCAAACTCTGTTTTGATGTGAGCCTGTATGTATGTGTCTGCACAGTGCATAATGATTCTAGATGTGCTAACCAACCATGTTTCTCTCTCTCTCTCTCTGTGTGGTAAGGACCATGAAGTGAGTTTGTTGTGAAACCATCTTCTCCTAGATCCCATGCTGGCTTCATTCATTTTTATGGAAGCAGTTTCATTTAGCAACCACACAACCATTATTGGAGCCTTAACGAGTTCAGCGCAGTACTGTCGCAGTGAACCATTTATTGTATACACCATTATTGGAACCTTGCAAGTTATATTGCAGTATTGTGGCAGTGAACAATTTCCTGTGTACAAGAAACCTAGTAAGTTTAGAAATCCCCACTTCAATGTTATTGCAGACACCAACATCAACTTTATAGAATTTTCCTATATTTTGGTAGGTTCCTTCTTTGGATCTCTCTTGTAAGCGCAAAATAACTTGGAGTAAAAGTTTCTCTCCCATTACATTACCCTTAAAAGTTGTACGGTGCAGGGTGTATCATGTTGGCCATGTGATTGCCGCCACACCTATAATGGCTAAAGTCTAACTTCCTTTAGATTTGAACAGTCCCGCTCTCTTCCAAATTCCAACCTCTCAGTTTCTAAGTTATCTTGACATATTTTGTTTCCTGTATGAAAAAAAAAACTGAAACAGGAAAATTGAGGGTACTCACACTATGTGGTGGTTGTTCCAGAGGATGGAATAAGTATGGTAATCCTCAGTTGGATCAAACCAAAGCATGTGCCTCATCTCTCTATTGCCAACGCCACTCTTATATACATTGGTCTGGATTGTGTATGGCTGCCCTGATCTGTTGCCCAAGAACTCAAAGTCCAGCTCGTCCCTCTCCGGTGCAGCATCCAAATCTGAACACATCTGCACTCATCGGATCAACCAAAAAACAAGTTAGCACCACACCTTTCTTACTTCTATACTGTTTTTTTTTTTTGGATAAATATCTATATCATGATTTGGTTTGCCAATCAATCACTCACATAATAAGCCGTGACGACACCAGCAGAGTCGCCTCCGACCAGCTTCAGCTTCATGCTGAACCATCCGAATCTATACCGCTGTTTTGTTTGGAAGCCACAGCCTATATGCATTACCCATTTCAACTGGTAATTAGAATTTCAGATGATTGAAAGAATATGGTTAGATGAGATATCAAACTTATGGAGGCAGTTTGAATGTGTATACCTGTCTGCTTGTCGAGAGAAAGATACCAGACTTGACCATCAGGAGAGGTTTTGAAATGGTCTTCTGCCCACATTATATCGAAGTTGTCTTCAAAGAGAAAGAGTTTGGTGCAGCATTGGAGGAGATCAGTGATCCTGCAATAGATAGTAGTAAGATCCATGAAGAGAGCCATAACCCCATGCTTAGTCCTAAGCAGGAGGTGGAGGGGATGGAACTGGGAAGTTGTTTAAACTTTCAGTTAAGAGTGAGGTTTTTGAATGGTGGCTACGCTTTGAAACTTCTCACTCATTCTGTGTGAGTCGTCATAAATAATTGCAGCATTTAATACATAGATCTGATTTCTTGTGTGCATCAACCACACCAAAGTGCAGTTGTGGAGATTTAGGTCAAAGTGTCCAATACAGATCTGACAGCTAATCCATGTGAGTAGCCCATCCCTACACAATACAATTAAGAGTTAAGAAAAGGTATTCCAGTGACCTGCAAATCAAAATTTTAGCCTTTGGCCTGAGAAAAAAGATCATAACTTTTAAGATTAAAAGTGATCCTGCCTTCACTATAGGAAATGCGGTTGTGTATTAAATGATTTATTTCCCCATGAAGAGCCTTAAATAAGAATTAGAGATTCTGTCATATGGCTGCAAATTAGGTCAAAGTCATAATGGTAATTGTTCATACTAGTGTAACAATTTCTCTGTACTGGCAAATAATTATGGCTTAAACCTAATTATGGACATAGATTAAAAATCTTGCTATATAGTATTAGATGTTTTAAGTAAAGAAGAATCACATCATGAACTGATCACTCACATTCATGTCTGAAGACAGGGTGGGCATCCAGGCTGCCCTGGGCTGGCCTCACAAGGAAGAGTCACAAGCAGACAGTTGCAACTTGGAAGGTGGGACACAACATGTTCATGTTGTTTGTATAATAAATAAAAGCACATGGAATCCAAAAAGAGGAAGAGAGGCGTGCATGATTGGGTGTTAAACAATGATGTTTCCCATTGGGTTTCACAGAAGTTCTGGCTTTGGATTTTGGGAATTAGTGATTCACAGTGGAGTTATTGAGATAAATTTGTCAGTAAAGAGCATGAGGAGATGAATTTGAACAGCTCAAGAAAGGTTGAGACCATTCTTTGGAAAGACAACTATAGTTTTCTGACAATGTGATATGTCTTCCATATGATGGACTGTCATTGTATGCTCCATTATTAGTCTAAAACATGACTGTGGTAGGTTAATTGCCGACACAAAGGGATGAAAAAGGTTTAAAAAGTTATTTTTAAACAAAAACTGTAATTGAGTAACAAATTGAAATTGTAATCTTATCCTACGGGATTAAAGCCAAAGGAAGTGCATGATCTTGGAAGATATGAAAGCCTTCTACTTTGCACTATTAATTTTGAAGGAAGAAAATTCCATTTTAACAAACTAAGCTTAAAGGAAGTTCTTTTTTGAGTGAAAAAGTTTGAAGGACCATTGTTTATGGAAGGGAAGTGACACTTTCGGCAATGCTTAAACATTTAAAATTAGATATTTCTCAGGTTCTCGGCAATAAAATAGGATTGCTTGTCTTGTAGTTTATTGTTCTTTGCATGTAAAAAAGATATTTCGGTTTCTAGAATACTATAGAGAAGAGATAAAGTGATTGTTCTCCATAAACAACAAGAACTAGGAGATAAAGTGTCACAAGGAGTACACGAATCTTAGCAGCTTAATTATTATTTCATGTTTTACTAGAGCTGATGTTGAAGAAGAACAAAATTTATTCAAAATAGAGTGTACCTGGGTGTAGATACAATCAACATCTCATTTAACTCAGATCAAACTGACAACCCAACCCAAAAGAATCAGTTGCAAGACTGGTCTGTATTAATTGATAAAATTAGTATATTAATATCCAACACTACTAAAAGATGAATAGAGAATCATGCTCAAAGAGAAAAATTATGAAATGAAACCAAAGATGTAATTTCTTCAAACTTGATAAGTTATCCAATTTGATTCAACCCTCTCAATAGAATAACAAATCATCTTTCATGTTGTATGATCAAAGCACTAAGTGATCAAGAAACGGTAAATCCACCGTGTTCCTGAAAGGTAATGGTAAACTGATAATTTCATCTGAGCATAAATGTTTTTTTTGCCTTTAAGTTCTATGTCAGTGTCCTTTTCTAATAATAACTGCTATATTATATCATCAAAGAATATAAAGAGAAGATGACACAGGACTTACAATGTAATATGCTCTCGATGAATTTAAGCAGTTAAAAGGGAAGTACTTCTTGTCAGACTTGCACTGAGTTATTCTGTGACTTAATCCAGCTGCATCCAGGCTTCTTCACAACACCTTTGTTTCTAATTTGTTCTCTTATGATTTGTATCTTATGCTTGATGCTTCTTCCCACTTCCTTGAGCTGCATTAATGTTAGACAAGAGAACATACACTGCTGTATTCTTTGGTTCAATCTCCAAAAGAAACCCAGCTGCAATTCTTCCCAACCTCACATTACCATAAGTGCTACAAGCACTCAGCACCGTTCACCAAATCTGAGAATTTGCTCCATATGGCATGCTATTAATCAATCTTTCTGCGTCATCTAAATGCCCAGCACGGCTTAAACAATCAATCTTACAGGAATAATGGTCCACTTGTGGTACAATTCCATAGTCTTTGATCATGGACACGAAAATTAAATGACCCTCTTCGATCAAACCAACATGGCTGCAAGCTGAAAGAACAATTGTGAAAGTGGCATGATCAGGCAAAATCTTTGATTTTTACATCAACTTAAAGTAGTAGATGGCTCCATGCCCATCTCCATTCTGTGAATAAGCAGCAATTATTGCATTCCAAGAAACTACATCTCTTTGGAGCATTTCACTGAAAACTTTAGAAGATGAATCCAAATCCCCACATTTTGCATACATTATACTAAGATAATTTCCTAAAGCTGTTTCACAACCAGATCCAGATTTAAGAATATAACTATGGATCTGTGCTCCTAATCTCAGAGTTGACATGGTTGAGCAGGTGCTCAACACAGTGCTGAGAGTGTAAGAATTTGGCTCAATTCCTGAATTCAGAAGGTTAGAGAAAGACTGTAAGCCTTGCATAGGAAATCCATTCAAAATAGATCCTGAAATAATGGAATTCCAAGGGATAAGATTCTTGAAGGACATCTCATCGAAGATCTGGTAAGCACTGTATATCTCTTCGCACTTGCCATATGCTGAGATAAGGGCATTACAGACTCCAGTAAACATGATTGACCCATTCTTTACAACTACAGCTTGGATCCTTTCCACTTGCTTTGCAACTAGCGAGCAAGCTAGTAGGCTTCCATACGTGAACTCATCTGGTTCAGTTCCTGCTCTCAGCATTTGATGATAGAGTTCAATTGCTGACTGATGCAAATTTTCCTGGTTGTAACCTGAAATCATAGAATTCCAAGATACAACATCCTGTCATATATCCTCTCAAACACTTGTCGAGCACTCACCAAATCTCCACAACCTGAATACATGGTCACGGCAACATTGCCCACCAACAAAGAATCTTCCAGACCTATTTCAATTACTTGCCCATAGACTTGCTCGCCAATTTCTTTCAATGAACAAGCACTCAAGACACTGATATAAGTCATTTCAGTCGGCCTTAAAAAAGCTTCTCTTATCAGCTCCTCGAACACCATCAAAGCATCCTCATCCCTCTCCCACCTCACCAATCCTGCAATCAAATTGTCACAAGTAATCACATCACACACTCTGGATTCACGAAACACACCAACTCCATCCCTAACAACTTCACAATCAAATACATCATCACCAAAGCACTGACCGCCGCAACACTAAACTCAAGAAACCCAGTCCTTATCACCATTTAATGGACCTGACGTCCAAAACCTGCCAACTCCACTGAATCACACAGGCTCAGGACACTAGCAAAAGTATACCGATCAAACCCAACTCCAATCCGATGCATCCTAACAAAAACCTCAGCAGCAAAATCTCGATACCCATGATTAACAAACCCATTATCATCGCATTCCAAACGGGTAGTTTTCTAGTCGGCATTCCATCAAACAATTGAAGGGCATTCTGACACTGGCCATTTTTACAATATGCCCGTAACATAGTGGTGTAAGAGTAAGCATGAGGTGATGGTATTGAATCGAACAGCTTTGGGGTGAGGTCAGGGGGGGTGAGTTTTGGCGTAGAAGGAGAGGAGAGAGTTAGCGACGTGAGGAAGAAGGAGAGGCCGGTGCAAATGGCGAAGGAGTGGAGGTGGGCGCAGGACGTGAGGGCGGCGGTGGAGAGAGTGTAGTGCAGGGGAGAGGATGAGTGGATTCGGGTGAAGAGGAGAGATTAAGAGTGTTGGTGGTGGGAGTTGGTGAGGTTGGAGAGATGGGAGTTGTGAGCGGATGATTGATTGTTTGCAAAAATTCTTTTTATTGCTTAACTTAGAAAGTAGAAATAATAGAATATAAGAATAATTATAAAGTTACAATATGAAGCAATTATTTCTTTTCTATATGCGTTACCATGTCAATCAAGAGAATTTGTTTCATGCTATTTTAGGATCTTTCATAATGTTTCATCCTAATCTTTTCTATAATAATAAAATGGCCTGACAATTATCCCAATTAATTAAAAGAAAGATAAAAGATCAACAAATAGAAAGTGTTTATTGAGCATATAATAAAAAAAATAATTTCGCTCAAAAAAAGAAAATAAAAACAAATAAAAACAGGTTGTGATTCTCTTGGACAACGATGTACAAGTGACAAATATACTGGGTGACATAAACAGAGAATTCAATTTTAGGTGGGCTATTTCAACAACGGGCTTGTTTGGTTGACGGTAGAAGTGAGGAAGTAAAGAAGTGAGGAATTGGTAATAGTTCCCTTTGAAACTTGGGAATTGGTTAGTAAGTTTTCCGGTGTTTGGATGTTGTTAGGAAGTGTGATTTGGAAAATGTTATGTCTTTTCCGGTGTTTGGATGATAATGTGAAAAGTGAAAGTGGAAAAGTTGACCACAAAGTTGACCGCAAAATAATATTAAAATAAAATTAATTAAGAAAAATAAAAAATAGACTGTAATTAGAATGCAAGTGAGATTTACATGATCAAAAAATTAACTGTTTTGTGCTACAACTTATTATAAATGAGATTTACATGAGCACAAAATTAACTGTAACACTTTGGAAGTGAGGAAATGGTTGTGTAAAAGAGAAAGAGAGAAGGAAAAAGAGTTTTCTTATTTTCCTTTTCCGGTATTTGGATAGATAGAGAAGTGAGCAATTATACTTCCTCATTTCCTTACCTCCGCCCACTTATTTGCATCCAAACACCCCCAACTATAAAGGATTGAAAACATCATCGTTGCTAAAAGAACAAGAAGAGCTCTCATTCTAACAAACAACTACTACAGTGTTTGTTTAATTCTTTTGTTCTCTCCTCACCTTATACAACTTAGTTTCTCCTCTGCGGCCAACCAATTTCCTCCTCCTCCTCCTCCTCTCTCCGCGCGCGTGTCTGACAACTAATCAACAAGATGAACGATCTTCGCTTTCTTCTCTCTTGTAGAATTATTTTGAAGGAGTACATGTGCAGTATTTCTATCACTTTTTGAGCTAGCATATAAGATTGGTAATAGTTATGAGTTCATATATCATTAGAGGCATTGAGGGTCATAACATATTGCAACACTATAAGGTTTTAGATCAATCTATATTATTGAGAAAAGAAATTTTGTGAATATTAGTCTGTCTAAGAAATCTAAATATGAAAATCTCAACGAAATCTTACACCCTATGATCATAAACTTAATAGGTATATATATAGAGGCACTTATTACTTACTGATTAGTTGCTCTAATATTGTGTTGCAGAGTTCCTTTGAAAAGGATGATTCTGGGAAAGAGAAGGACATCGAGTTAGGAACTCTTAAATCAAACTATTGGATTGAAGATTTTTTTAAACCGGTATTTTATAGTATGTACGTAACAATTATGTGTGTGAACTTAGGATTATGCAGGACATTTACTTCAGAAAAAGACCCTGTAGCAGTTTTTGTCAATACAACTGTGCATGCATCATAGTGCATAGCAGTAATTTCTTTTTCAAGGCACTGCAATGAAGTAATCACCTTACAGTTTATGTTCTTACATGAGAAATTTGTATGAGCTTAAAGTATTAGTAGAATGTAATCCTTACACAGTCATGGCTTTTCTTGATCTGTCCACAGCTCTTCCCTTTTCACATCCAGGCTTCTGTCTGTTTGATAAATTATACAAATTCAGAGCAGAGGTTAGTACTGATAAACTACCATTTGAAAGTTATCATAGTTGAGAACTAGCGGTACATCTTCGTCAATTTCTTCCAGTTTTGTCTTAATGTTGCGCGCAATTTTGTGACCTCATTCACATCTTTCTCCATGCGCTGCTTGAGTGCTGGAACAAAAAAGTATGATATTTTTGTTAGACTTATTTGAATTAAAGTCTAAATTAATATGGGTCTGCACAAGTCTAATTGAAAATCACATACCCATCTCTATAAGCCTATATTGTTTGACCCAATAAAGAATTGATCAAGTCAAATGATTTGAGTATTAAAAAAAAAAATTTAAATTCTTACATGATGATGAAATCACCCAAAACTTTAATGGTGATTGAGTCACCAACAAGCACAAAGGGTGATAGAATCACCAAGACTAAAATGCGGAAACCAATAATAAAATCACCCAATAGATCTAGAATCAATAAACCTCAAAAACAAATATATATATATATATATATATATATATATATATATATATATTATATATATATATATATATATATATATATATATATATATATATACCTGAAGCCATTAGAAAGATTGATGATTGATGATATAACTAAGATCCCAGTCCCTTCTAATATCTCCTTGCAAAGCCTAAATGTAGTCTCCTTTCTTCTCTCTGTCTCTCTTAAAGCACTAACACAAAAACTGTAATTTGATGGTGTAATAACAATAAGGGGTGTATGTGCCTTTTATAGAGGAGAGAAGAGGGTACACAAAAATAGCAAGTAACCGGTATGGGAGAAAACCACCCATCATGGCCCTTGATCTCCCATACGGTTATTTAACTTAAATAAAAACAACCTTTATATTCGGGCACTCATTATAAATCAGTTAGGCTATTATTTATGGAATCCAATTAATAAATAACGGTTAGTGGGCCACTAAAACGTGAGACTAACATTCTCTCACTTGGACCACTAGCCGATTACGTTACAACTTTAAAAAACAAACAAAAAAGACTCATTTAAATACATTTGACTCCGTTGGATTCCATACTGAAAAACTTTGACACGTGATCACGAATTTTGAAAATAATAACTGATAAGCCAAATAATGAGATACTGTAATACTGCAATTAGCTTGGACCACCAATGTGAGTCATAGCGGTTATACAACATTTATGTCATACTCCCTTCTACGTACCACAACACTGATAACCCTCACTAATAGAGTCTGTAACCGAAACGACCCCTGTAATTTGTCTTGTCAAGACTTTGCCTGTTTAACAAACATCCATACATAATATGTGCACACATAGTTGGATAACAGGAAATACAGAAACAAACTTTTATTGCGCAATAATGTCAATTACATAACCACCAAAACATACATTACAGATTACTCAAAAGACCGATTCTAATAATATGTTCTTTGAATGTCTTTGGAGGCAATCCCTTGGTAAACGGATCAGCAACCATTAGAGTGGTACTTAAATTCTCAATTGACACTTGTTGTTTCTGAACTCTTTCTCTAACGACTAAGTACTTAAGTTCCATGTGTTTGGAACCACTAGAGTACTTTCCATTCTTAGAGAAGAAAACGGCTGCTGTATTATCACAAAATATCTTCAGCGGCCTGGCAATAGAATCAACAACACCAAGTGTTCAGATGAAATTACGTAACCATAATGCATGACTCGTGGCCTCGAAACATGCTACGAACTCAGCCTCCATCGTGGATGAAGCAGTGATAGACTGCTTTACGCTCTTCCACGAGATTTGCCCCACCAGCTAGCATGAATATAAAGCCTGAGGTAGACTTTCTGCTATCTGGGCAACCAGCAAAATCTGAATCCGAATAACCGATCACTTCTAACTGATCTGATCTCCTATATGTGAGCATATGATCCTTCGTCCCTTGAAGATACTGCATCACTTTCTTTGCCAATTTCCAATGCTCTATTCCTGGATTACTCTGGTATCTTCCTAACATTCCAACTGCAAAACTGATATCTGGCCTGGTACAAGCTTGTGCATACATCAAGCTCCCAACTGCTGACGCATATGGAACTTTCTGCATTTGTTCCTTTTCTAAGTCATTTCTAGGACACTGACTCCCACTTAATTTGTCACCCTTCATGATGGGTGCACAACTGGCTGAACAAAGTTCCATGTGAAATTTTTTCAAGACTCGATTGATATAACCTTTCTGAGACAGTCCTAACAATCCTCGAGATCTATCCCTGAAGATCTCTATGCCAATGACATAAGCTGCCTCACCCATATCAACCATCTTAAAGTTCTTGGTAAGATAGTCTTTGGTTTCATACAGTAAACCAATATCACTACTGGCTAACAAAATATCATCCACATACAGAACCAAAAAGATAAACTTGCTCCCACTGATCTTCAGATATATACACTGATCAACAGTGTTTTCTTTAAATCCGAATGAGGTAATGGTATCATTAAACTTTATATACCATTGCCTGGAAGCTTGTTTCAGTCCGTAGATGGATTTCTTTAATTTGCAAGCCAAGTGTTCTTTTCCTTTCTTTGCGAACCCTTCAGGTTACTCCATGTATATATCCTCATCCAAATTTCCATTCAGAAAAGCTGTTTTCACATCCATTTGATGTAACTCTAAGTCATAATGAGCTACAATGGGCATAATGATTCTAAAAGAGTCCTTCTTTGATACTGGAGAGAAGGTTTCTCTATAATCAATGCCTTCTTTCTGAGTGAAACCTTTAGCCACAAGTCTGGCCTTATATCGTTCGATATTGCCTTTGGCATCACGCTTGGTCTTAAAGACCCATTTACACCCGACTTTCTTACAGTTACTAGGCAATTCGACGAGATCCCAGACTTTGTTATGGTCCATAGATTTCAACTCCTCATTCATAGCATCAATCCATTTGCTAGAATCATTACTTTCGATGGCTTGTGAAAATGAAACTGGATCTTTATTAATCCCAATATCGAAATCAGATTCCTGTAGATACACCACATAATCATCTGAAATGGCAGATCTTCTTTCCCTCTGAGATCTCCTCAAAGCTGCCGGTTGTGGTGGTTCTACAACATTTTCAGTGGCGATATCCTCATGAAGTGGTGAACCATTTTCATTATGTTGTTCTGATGACTCAGCTTGATGATTAAGCTGAGGGACAACAATTTCTCTTGAAGAAAAGGGTATTGGGATATTTACCCTTATCACCTCAAGATCCATCTTTCTTGGTTCATCACTCCCACTAATTCCGTCATTCTCAAGGAATCTGGCATTACCAGTTTCAACAATTCTGGTACTATGGTTAGGACAATTGAATTTGTACCCTTTAGGCTTATCTGGATAACCAATGAAATATCCAGATATGGTCCTGGAGTCTAATTTCTTTTCATGTGGATTATATATTCTAGCCTCTGCTGGACAACCCCAAACATGTAAATGCCTTAAACTAGGTTTCCTACCAGTCCACAACTCGAAAGGAGTTGTTGAGACTGCCTTACTAGGAACCCTGTTCAAGATATATATAACAGTCTTTAAGGCTTCACTCCACAATGAATTAGGTACATTAGAGAAGCTCATCATGCTCCTAACCATATCCATAAGTGTCCGGTTTCGCCTTTCAGCAACTCCATTTTGTTGAGGCGTACCTGGCATTATGTATTGAGCACAAATACCATGCTTTTCTAGAAATTTGGCAAATGGGCCAGGATTCTGTCCTGACTCATCGTATCTACCATAATACTCACCACCTCGGTCTGATCTCATGATTTTAACTTTTCTATCTAATTGTCTCTCGACCTCTGTAATGAACACCTCAAGAATGTCAACAGCCTGAGATTTTTCATGAATTAGATATACATAACCATAACGAGACAGATCGTCTATAAAGGTGATAAAGTATCTCTCTCCCGTAAAACATGGAATAGTGAGTGGTCCGCAAATGTCTGTATGAATAATCTCAAGAAGCTCTTTGCTTCTTGTGGCACCTTTCTTGGTGTGTTTGGTTTGCTTTCCTTTTATGCAATCCACACACAATCCAAAATCAGTGAAGTCTAGGTTATCCAAAATCCCATTCTTCACTAATCTTTCAATTCTATCCCTGGAGATATGCCCCAGTCGTCTATGCCACAAGATAGAAAATTTTTCATCAATTAAGTCACGTTTAGAACCAACATTCGAATGCAGGGTTAAAAGAGATTGTGCAAACTCATAATTCAAGGAAATTTTATATAAGCCATCACATAAAATTTCATGTCCAACCGAAAATGAATTAAACATCAAATTGAGTTTTCCACAACTAAATAAAACTAAATATCCAGCAACATCTAATTTGGATAAAGACATTAAATTCCTAGAAATTGAAGGTACATAAAAAGTGTCTACAAGATCCATCTGATGACCCGTCTCTAAGAGTAGGCGATAAGTTCCAACAGTCTCGACCTCCACTTTGAGACGGTTCCCCATAAAGACAAATCTTTCACTTTCCTTCGGTTTCCTGGTTGTAAGGAATCCCTGCATTGAATTAGTTATGTGAGTTGTGGCTCCAGAGTCAATCCACCAAGTATTAGAAGGAACTTCAGTAAGATTTGATTCATAACATACAAAAGAAAGATTCATACCTTTCTTTTCGAACCAAGCCTTTCTCTTGTTGCAATCCTTCTTCACATGTCCTTTTCTGCCACAAAAGTAGCATTTGACAGTGAAACTCTTTCCATGACCCTGGCTACTTTCCCTAGGTTCATTCTCTTTCTTCGGTGGAAACCTCTTACCTTTTTCATACTTTCTTTTCTTATGTATAGCTCCTTGAGTTACTGCCAACACCGAGTGATGTCCTTCTTACCTCAGTCTCACTCTCTTGAACGCACATATTAGTCAGTTCATTCAAATTCCACCTATCCTTATGAGTATTATAGTGAATCTTGAATGGTTCGAATTGAGGAGGAAGTGAGTTGAGGATGAACTGTACCAAGAAAGATTCATCTACTTTCATTCCCAGTGTTTCTAACTTTGCAGCTTTATCAGTCATATTGAGGACATGTTCTTGGACTCCTCTACTACCATCATATTTCATGGTAGTTAACTCAGCCATAAGAGTGCCAGCCAATGACTTATCGGCAGATTTAAAACGGTCTTTTACAGCAGTTAAGAGTTCTGAAGCGTTATCAGTCTGAGGGAGCGAAGTTTTGATATTGTTGGCAATGGTCATTTTAATAAACATAAGACTGAGTCTGTTCGACCTTTCCCAGGCTTTAGCATGACTAACCTGATCTGCTGTACTTTCAGCAGTGACTTCCTCAGGTTTCTCAATTAGAAGAGCCAGATCAAGATCCAGTACACCCAGCGTGAATTGAACATGTTCAAACCATTCAGAAAAGTTCGTACCATTCAGGGCTGGAATGCTAGATGCATGAGAGTGTAAGGAAGTGGGAACGTTCACTGAAACAAAATAGGATAATGCTCACATTAAGGCCTCGAGTCAATACAAAAATTTAAATTTTATGAAGATGAACTATTGATATCACTTCGATTTTTCCTTTGGGCGAAACTTAAGCATATCCAGAATTTACTCTACAGGTGAGACCTTTTATCACCTATGTAGGTCTAATGTAATTTATGCCACTTAGACAGTAAGTCATGTTACCTTTGGGTATCCAATTCTACACCACTAAGTTGCACAAATTACACTACCCTACCCGGTTCGTAATTATTTGAAAGAGACTCCTTTGGGTTAGTCCCAATCTCCTAACTAGAACCGCCACCGAGAATATTATTGACTTTAATGTCACCCTTATTGACAAGTCTTTTATGTAGTTGTATATTCATAAGGCTCACTAATGTAGGTCACTTTGGCAACTACTAAATCATTAAACCGTATGAATATAAAACTAACCAATAATATTCTCTAACCTTTTATTTGAGTTATTCTATAATTTACCAATACTGTCACTTGACCAATTCAATCACTATTAACACAATAATATTAAATGTGTAACATACATTTATGTGATTGGCAAATTTTATTCAATGACAGTCAATAAGTATGAACTCAAAATAAGAATAAAAAAATTACTATAAATATTAGTCAAAGACTTAATATATATGGATGCAAGTCAATAACCATTTGAGACCCTAAAAGTATTCCCATTCACGGCACAAAAAAAAAACGAAACGTACGAAAAGACCTTTTATGTTCTGTCCTTAATTAAGTCTCCACAGCACGTAAAACGAAGAGATGCATCATTATAAAAAACCAAATCTTTTATTTATATTCTATATATATAATATAATAAGAGTGGCAACAATATCTTTGAAAATTTTATCACATATTATAAGAAACCAATAACTGAAGCACGGATATGGAAAAGAAAACAAACATCTCATGACTTACCATCTTTATCTATGAAAATCATGGAATAGTAAATGTGTGTGTATATATATATATATATATATATATATATATATATATATATATATATATATATATACTATGTGCAGAATCTCTGGCAAGGTAAAGAAATATGCATACCATTTCATATATACGTATGTATTGCACATAATATGAAGATAACAACTCAAGCCAAACGCCAAAGAAAGATCAAACAATATACTTATAACTTCATTCTGAGATGAATAGATTCACAACCTGGCTCTGATACCAAATATTAAAAAAAAAATTTAAATTCTTACATGATGATGAAATCACCCAAACTTTAATGGTGATTGAGTCACCAACAAGCACAAAGGGTGATAGAATCACCAAGACTAAAATGCGGAAGCCAATGATAAAATCACCCAATAGATGTAGAATCAATACACCTCAAGAACAAATATATATATATTATATATATATATAATACCTGAAGCCATTAGAAAGATTGATGATTGATGATATAACTAAGATCCCAGTCCCTTCTAATATCTCCTTGCAAAGCCTAAATGTAGTCTCCTTTCTTCTCTCTGTCTCTCTTAATGCGCTACACAAAAAACTGTAATTTGATGGTGTAATAACAATAGGGGTGTATGTGCCTTTTATAGAGGAGAGAAGAGGGTCCACAAAAATAGCAAGTAACCGGTATGGGAGAAAACCACCCATCATGGCCCTTGATCTCCCATACGGTTATTTAACTTAAATAAAAACAACCTTTATATTCGGGCACTCATTATAAATCAGTTAGGCTATTATTTATGGAATCCAATTAATAAATAACGGTTAGTGGGCCACTAAAACGTGAGACTAACATTGAGTCTAGACATGTTTCAGTTACACTTAGATATGAGTGTATTTAAATTAAGATGTCAGACTCTGAAACTCGTGTTATCAATCAAGGTTTAAATCTATGAGTTGAGTTAGAATTCCTTGATGCTATATATACATGTGTAGGATTCCCTCTCCACCACCAATCTATCATGATCTAATCTCTCTCTTGTGGCCTCTCATCTCCTCAAAAGATTAAGAAGAGAACTTAGCGACTGGAGAGAAGAATTCCCCCTCTCAACTCCGAAGTCCTCGAGATCGTGCAAACTTCGGCATCTCTTTCATGATAGAATTAGGTATGCCTAAATTCTTCTTCCTTTTGATCTTAATAAAGAGGCTATTGCATATATGTGGTCTTATTTGGAATAATTATTAGATCCAATCCAACAATTGATATCAGAGTCTCCTATTTATCGGATCATCAGGATCTACAGAATTTTTTTAATCTCGATCTATTAAAATCAGAGTCACTCTTTTTATTTAATTCAATAAAGTTGAAGTTGGAACTATGCATTATGATGCCTTCGCCAGGAGAGTAGACTACAATGCCTGGCCAGGAGAGTAGACCATCCCCTTCTTCTGACCAATGTGAGACTATTTATTTGCACAAATCTTAACAATCCCCCCTCAAAGAAAGAGTCTGGGCATGCGCTTTTTTTCGTTGTGCTGCACTGCGTTGCGCCTTCCACTGTGCTACGCATGGGTCTGCGCCTTTTGCACTCTTGGGGATCTTTCACATGAGCTTTTTTTTGTTGTGCTGCACTGCGCTGCGCCTTCCACTGTGCTGCGCATGGGCCTGTGCCTTTTGCACTCTTGGGGATCTTTCACACGACTAAGTTTGAGGCATAACTCTGATACCATTTACAAGGACTTGGGGCACCTGTAAGGACTGTGCCTTTTGCACCTTGGGAGATCGAACATTACCCACACACACGACTAAGTTCAGGTCATGATTTTGATACCAATTGTAAGGACTTGGGGCACCATTCAAAAGATTAGCTTTCTAGGTGGAGTAGTCTAAATCTTTATATATCCAAGACCATCCTCATGTCTAGCCGATATGAGACTATTTGTTCGACATAAATCCCAATAATTTCAGCATGTCTGTACATGTCTCCGGATAACTCTCACTTTGAATGTTCAAATGTGTATAGATGATTGACAACCTGATCGAAACTGGAAATATTGAGCAAACCTTACAAAAAGCAATTCAAGAGATGGGAAGAGGACAGGTTTGGCCTACTAATCTAATACCATATCCTAACACTAGCAAATGACTTCTAAACTCCTTTTGTAATGTAAGCCACAAATTTGAAACTTTCTGATGAAAAACAATCATTTTTATGATTACAAATCATGAAACAAGTGTTTGCTGATTTGTAAAGCCAGCTATATAACAATCCACTGCATAAATAGAAACTGTTTCTGCGTGTGTGCATGTGCATGTGTCTATACTATGACATTGTATTGTATTATATTATATTGTATGTAATTTCAAGTATAAAAAACCAGTATCTTTAACAGACACCTTCTTTATGTTCAATCTCCTTAATTGCCTTCTATAGTATATTGTATGTAATTTCCTTGAATCATGCATTTAGGTGATCGATACTCTGGAGGAAATTCAAGAAAGACATGGCGCTGTCAAGGAGATTGAGAAGAAGCTACTTGAACTGCATCAGGTCATTGTCGCCACCAAACTGTTAAATTTGTTTTGAATGTTAATGTTTGTCTTCCTTTTTTTCACTTTTAATGCTATCATCAGGTTTTCATGGATATGGCAGTACTGGTTGAAGCACAAGGAGAGATGGCATATAACATTGAAATTCAGGTTTGTCTTTGTTCTCCAAACATACAAAACTATCACTGAGCAACTCAATAAAAGGGATTACTAAATTGCTTCTTCAGCGTGGATGCATTTATTTTGCACGTCTGGCTGTGCAAATTAGGCACATGTCTTCCATCTTTATTGTGTAAATTAGCTTCATATAGACATATACTGTCTATCAAAGATATCGCCCGGTGAAGATAATTAGAATGCTCTAGCTCCTTTTACATTTTTTAAGACACTGCAATGAATTATTTTGTACTTGCCCAGAAGACATGGTTTCAGATGAGAACATCATGAGCAAACAACTATCGTACCATACATGCTGCATAGTAAAAAGATTATCCTCATAGGATGTATTAACTAAAAACAAATGCCAGTTCTATATTGGTTTTGTTTGTGATACTTGATGGTTATAGTTAACTTCCTCAGAAAATTCTATTGATCCATGAGGATAGCAGTATTTGTATTCTTTCGCAAGTCACCTTGCAGCCAGTAACAATAAAACTTGCTTGTGTGTGAATTATCCAACAGGAATCTTCAGCAACGTACTGTTTGCAAATTCTTATAACTAGAAGTGTTTTTTTTTTTTGGCCTTCTAGAGTTAGATACCCATTCCCTGAACTGCACTAAAGCTCCCGCTTCAGCTCTCAGTTTCCGATGTCATTCACAACTGTTATTAGTGTAAGCCCTGCCCTTCCGTCAGTTGAATTTTTTCCTATCAACTCGACAGTTAATCCCGGATTTCTCAGGTTAGCCAGTGTACCAGAATTTCTCTCTGCTTTAGTCTTTAAAGTGGAAAGATATATAAATTATAATGAGAAGACTTCCAGAAATGTGCTAATTATAAGAATCTGATACTATTCCTTAAAGAGGTTGTTGCTTATTTCACCATGAAAGTCTGATCCTGAACAAGACTTCTGCCTCCTTTTGCTCCCATCTCCTATCTACCCAGGTACTTATAAAGTGCTTATTTCAAATGACTTTTGTTTGGTGTCTCAAAACTCAGAGGGAATTCGCCTATTACCAAAACCTTGTGTCAGATAAACCACTTGATGGGTGATCATCATCTAGCTTATAATTCTCTAGTAACACCTTTAGAGCAAAGAGTTAGTAATTCCATAGGTGTTCTCGCTTATTCTTGCACATTATTATTGAAGAGATTTTTCCAACAAACCTCATAAAGGAGTCCCAAAATTATTTACAAAATCACTTCATAATGTAAAAAACAACTTTTTTACACAAAAAAAGAGCATTGTAACAACAAATGTTATAATAGATTTTTAACTTATTCACAACCCCCTAAACATTATAGTTGGACAAAGTTTTTCAATTACTCACTGATACTATTCACATGATTATAGCTAATGCTGCTTCAATGTGTCAATCAATTTACTATTTCAGTTTCTATAGAGCCTACATGAAGATAACACTACTTCCATCTCTGGTCTCGCAATTTGCTGACGGACAGTAATTATCAAAGCAGCTGACAATTTCTTTGCACTTGGACAAAATTTCCCATATTCAGATTTCATGATCATTCCACAATCATCAGGAGTAAATTGAATATAAAAACCCTGCCATCGTAGCAGTTGGTATGTATTTTTCGGATGTTGCTGCATGGTTAATATTGTGATTGTAGCCATTAATACAACAGCGTTAGGTAGAGTCAAGGAAGTGAGAGGATATTTCCAAACACCTCTTGGAGAGATCTTGATAATACTTAAGATTTACCTGGTAAATAAGAGGCAAACTTGTTAATTTTCGTCGTATTGCAAACATGCTTTCAGGTGACTAATGCAGTGAACCATGTACAATCTGCAGCCGAAGCACTTCAGACTGCAAAGAGCCTTCAAAAAAAGTCAAGGAAATGCATGCTGATTGCCATCACTATCCTTCTGACAATTGCCATTATCATTGTACTCTCAATCATAAAGCCATGGCAAAAGTAGAAGAACATATACATATTTGGGCTTTTCTTTTTTCAGTTGACTCCTGAATAAAGAGAATAGTGAGAATCCCAACAATGTAAATCTATAATCCCATATTCTTTGTTCTTTCAGTAAACTTATCTGGTAAGGAGTTGGCTTCCCTAACTCCTTCATTGAGAGTTAATTTGGTCATGAAGTTATTCTATTTACTGAAGTGAGAATGTCGATATATTAATGACACTTTCTTTCCATTGATGTGTAATTCTGCTTATTAAACTCCATGAAAGGTAAAACTGGTTTAGTTTCTGTTAGCAAACATGTGGTTTATTGTATTTGGATCTCCTGTATATATGCATGTGATTTATTGTATCTTGACCTTCTGTATATATGCATGTGGTTCATTATATCCGGACATGTATAGTTTTCTTATTCTTCTCTCCACATGTTTATATATTGATGTAATTGGTTTATGAATTATATACAGAAATTTTTCCTTCTCCAAATTATTATGGTATCAGATCCTGTCAAAATTCTTTGCTGATCAAACATCTCTCAGTGTTCTTGAACCTGCGCTGGGTCGTGCTCGCATAGCATGTGCCTAGCGCGTTGGGTCACTTTCGCCTCATGCGACATTAGAACTTTCCTCATTTTCTTTGTCATTGCCTCTCTCGGATCTCACCAGCTGATACCTCTGAGATCTTGCCGTCGCCACATGCCTGGATCTATTTTGGGGTTATTCAGTGCTGATCTTGTCTGTCCTGCGTAGTTGTTGCACAATACACGTAGTCGAGTTCTCGTGAGCTCTTTTACCTCTATCCTCGTTCATTTTGCATGCGTCATCGGTCATCGCCTCTGCCCTGCGTGATTTATTCTACCTGCATCTCTTTTTGTACATCAACATCTAGATCTCTTTTGTCGACATTCTCGTCCTATATGCATGTGTCACCCATCTTCACCTCTACCCTATACAGCAGCTACACCATCTCATCTCGATCTCGATCATCTAGGCGCACACCTTCCATCAGTTTCGCGTAGTCTTATCCAAACTCTCAGTGTTTGATTCAATATGGAGTTTGAGAGGGTGTTAACAGACATTTGGTTCATTGTATTTGGGCCTCCGTGTATAAGAATGTGATTATTATATCTTGACCTCCTGCGTATACATGTAGTTCATTATATCTGTACGTGCATAATTTCCTTATTCTTCTCTCCACATGCTTATATATTGATGTAATTGCTTCATGAATTATATACATAAATTTTTCTTTCTTCAAATTATCAGTTTCTATGTTAATTGTGTTGGATTCTTAAGAGTTTTTCTAATCAATATCTGATTTTGAATAGCAACTATTGGCATGAGCAACATGATCAATGGATTTCTACATCATGGTAGCTATACATTGACTACTACATAAGTACATCCAAAGCATTCATACATTATGATTGATGCACTAGAACTGTTTTGCATGAACATGCCACGTTTCAAAAAAAAAAAAAAAAAAATTGAAGTCGTTGGAGGAAACCAATCAAGCAAAAGTTTGTTTTTTTTTTGGGTTGGGGGGGGGGGGGGGGGGGGGGGGGGGGGGGGGCGGTGGGGGGGTTGGTTGTGAGAGAGAGAGAGAGAGAGAGAGAGAGAGAGAGAGAGAGAGTAGTTATTCACAATATTGAGGAGCTGGTAGAAAACAACATTCTTCAGTTTAGATTTGACTGAAAGCCTACTCAAAGCATAATTTTTCCCATACGACAACACGAAGACAACAACTTTGGATAGAGTTCTTTCTGTCGCACAAAGCTATTTAAAAGCAGCAATCATGTAATGAAAACTTTCGCTAATAAAGAAGTGATTTTGAACTAAGTGTCTCAGTGTGTGCAGTTTCAGAGTTTGTATTTGCAGATCTCTAATGTTGTAATGAAGAACTTTTGGTATTAACAATTCGAAATTGGATTGTGATTCATGCTCGACTCATGATATCTTGTTTTATAAAATTTTGTCAAATTTCTAAAAAAATAATTTAAGTGATCACAAATTGTTTAACATGTTATTTTAGATAGAATAATTAATATTGCAATTGACAAATAGATATAAATGGGTTCGAGGCTTCGTCACCTGATATGAATAAAAACAAAAAAGAAACTATTAAATGAAGACACTATCTCAAGAAACTCGAGAATGACTAAGAAGAAAATGAAACTGGAGAAACAAAGAGAATGAGTTGGAAGAAAATAACAAGCGAAAATGATGGTGCCCTCTGAAATCCCATGAGTTAGCTAGCTGGATGGTCATTAAATTCATACCCCAGCCATTACATACTGTTGATTAATTTGAACTTAGAAATACGAAAGCAGATAATATAAATAACAAAGAATGTTGTGTCCAGAGAGAGAGAAGGAAAAGAAAATATTGTATAAACCCCTTGGGGTTGCTTTTTAATTAGAAGACTATCAAATAATGTAAAATAAAAGATTATTTTAGCTGAAATATATTGGTGTGCCAACCCAATCTTAAACACTTAACAAAAAGAGTCGACATTTAGGTCCACTGTTTACACTGGAAAAAAAAAGAAAAGAAAAGAAAAAACAAGAAAAGAAAAATAGAGAGATAACAGTCTTTTAACAATAGAAGAGGCAGAGCTCTCAAAAGGCCTAACACCTAAAAATGAGAAGCCCAATCTCCATGGTCTTATTACATTATTAATTTGTATTCATTTGAGGCATGCCTTGATAGTAGCTGCTGAAGCCCTTCTTCTTCCTCCATGGAGAAACACCACCAAATCACGCATTGAACAACTTCTCCTTACATTCTCGCCTTCGCGACCACCATATCCCCACCCCCGCTCATCCCCGCACCTCCAGCCCCCCTCCACGTTTCTTTGAACTGCTCCTCGGTAACTCCTGCGTTGATTCAAAAGAACAACTATAACTTTTACTTGTCTTATCAAGTACTGATAAAAATATACGGTGATCAGATTCGAGTTAGTAACTTGCCTTTGCCCAAGGCTGCAGTCGAAGAGATCCCACCCTGCACGGTCTTGAGCACCCTGTCATAGTAATTTGCCCCTGACCACTTCTGATGAGCCAACGTGTCGACCCCATTGTTCCTCTCCTCTCTCTGAATCCTCTCAACATAAGCCAGCATCCCTCTCCTCGCATAGTCCTTCGCAAATGTGTCAATCACCAAAGCATCAGCGTGAAACCCAGCCAGTGTGATGAACTGCCAGCAGAACCCGAGCCTCGCGATCCTCGGTATGAAATCTCTCATCTCCTCGTCAGTCATGCCGGACGCGTCCCAGTTGAACGATGGCGACAGGTTGTAGGCCAGCATCGTCTCCGGGCACACCGATTTCACCCCCTCGGCGAACCTCGTGCACTCGACCAGGTCCGGGCTAGACGTCTCCATCCAGATTAGGTCCGCGTGGGGCGCAAACGCCCAGCCACGCACAATTGCTGCCATCACTGAGCCCTGGAACCTGTAGAATCCCTCTCTGGTCCTGGGCAAGTCCCAGTCCCAGAACAGGTTGTTCAGGCCGAGCCTTTCGGCGATTTCGCGCCCTTGCTCGTTGGACAGGCACTTGTCGTATCTTGAAGCATTCGCCCACTCGTTTAGTCTCCTCCTCTTCTCGTCCTCGCATCATTGACGCAGTCCGAGAATGACTTGAGCTGTGCCGCAGCGAGCCATTCGTCCTCGATCGCTTGGAGCTCGGCGCCGGTCTTGCCTGCTGCCATGGCCTCTGCCAGCACGGTTGCCAGGCTTCTCCTTTGAGTGCAGGATTGGTAGCACCTAGGATGAACTGATGGTCTCTGTAGTCGACGTTGGTCTGAATCAGATTCGCAGCGACGGCGTCCGTCCGGGCGACGAGCACGGTCTCGGTCCCCATCACGTCGAACTGCAGCCGTGCCGCAACCAGTCGATTGATGTGCTCGCTGACGGCCACAAGCACTTTTCCTGCCATGTGCCCGCACTTCTTCGTGACCGAAGACTGATCCTCAATGTGGACGCCCGCGGCCCCGCGCTCGACAAAGAGCTTGCAAAGCTTGACAGTGGCAGTGGAACCGCCGAAACCGGTGTCCCCGTCGGCAATGATGGGCTTCATGTAATCAACATACGGCGTCCTCGCCCGCTCCTCGCGGGACATGGACACGCGGGCCTCCCTCTGCTTGCGGTCGTGGTACTGCTGGGCGAAGAAGAGGTGTTCGACCTTGTTGGGGACGGTGTCGTAGGGGTAGTCAGCGAGGTCGGGGCCGGGCTCGTTGGTAGAGGTGTGGGTGGAGGAGCACTGCCAGCCGGAGACGTAGATTGTGTCGAGGTGCTTGGCCATCATGGTGACCTGGACGGGGTCGAGGGCGCCGAAGGTGCGGGAGGCGGTGCCGTTGGCCTGGTGGGTCTTCAGGGTGCGCCAGAGCTTCTTGGCCACGTCGTTGGAGGCGTAGGACTGGCGGAGGGAGCCGCGGAGGGAGACGACATCGCGGGCGGTGTAGGGGCGGCGGGTCAGCCTGAACCTCTCGCTGTTCCACCATGACTGCACCTCGCCAACCTCGGCTTCGAAGCGCCCTTCTTCTTCCATTATCTGAAGGCAGGGCATTCCGGTGGTGGTGGTCAAAGATCATGGAGAGCAGAAACCAAAGCAAAGCATACAGAAATCAAGTGAAGAATTCTGTCGATCAGTTTGTGTGCTTTTTCTTAATTCAATCCCCCATGAGTCAGAATATTAGGAAAAAGCCCATATTTGGCCCATACAATGATGGGCTTGGGTCAAATATTATATGAGAAATGACTTTGACATATACCAAAAAAAAAAAAAAAAAGGAAAAGAAAGAAAAAAGCCGACAAGTACTGAGGAGATATACACTTGTACACTGGACTTGTACTATTCGATAGAATATATTAAAAATGGAGTTTTTTTTTCCGTTTTTTCTTTTCTTAATTATTGAATTTGAACATGGAACTTTTCACGATTTATTCAAAAATTTTACCATTAAATTAGATTTTAGTGGCCTAAAAAAAGTACTTGATACAGTTAAAATGTATATATTCATAAATTGTCGATGAGAGTAAATATCAAAACACTTTGTTTAGATCTCTAGGTGCCAAAATATTTGTAGAGATGTATTTTTAAGATAACTTATAGATATCTAGGAATGGCAAATAAGATATCTTTAGCTGGAAACAGAAATGTTATTTCAATTTACTTTCCAAAATTACATGCATGCATTATGTAAACCAATCAACCGTGCATAAATTAAACAAGAGAAGATTAAAAAAATGTGAACTAATTACCATTGAAGGCACTGTGAAGGATGAAGCCATGGAGGAATTTTGAGAGGGAGAGAAAGAGAGGTGGTGGTGCTTTATTTCTTGGAAAGAGCTTTGCTTGCTACAACTAATGCATGCAAGTGTGAGATGCGCCTCTCCCCCACCCCTTCCCCTAGTTTATATAGGAAACTTGGAACCATATCCCTTCAACAAAAAGTTAGTCGGCATGGCAATTACTATTATTATTTTTTCCCCCCAAAATTTATCTCCATTGAGAAGAAAACAAAACACAATGTGCATACATCAAAATTTGCTCTGTATTTATGATGTGATTTTTCCCATCTCTAGATTGCAGTGAGCTGCCATCTTTACTAGGCCATGCCTGAATGCTTCTTCCGTGATAGGAAAGCGCTCAGAGGGTATGATCAGTGGCCCTCTTTGTGTGTGTGTGTGTGTGTGTGTGTGTTGTGTTGGTGGTGGTGATGGTTGGGGGGTGGGGGGGGGGGGGGGGTGGGGGGGGGGGGGGGGGGGGGGGGACTGAATTTTAAGATGTGTGTTATGTTGTTTCTAATGCTGTATTATCATGTTTTTAGATATTTTAACTTTATAAAATTCTAAAGCATAAGCATGTAATAATATGAAATAAATTAAATTACAATATGAATCAAGATAACTACAAATTAAAATAAGAAAAATGAAGTTAGCCTGTAAAGTAAACAACCATACTAGTCACTGCTCTAGAAGACAAATACTCATCATTTCGCTCAGATGTTAAGTTGGTACTTTCAACTAGCGGCAACAGATCTCTCGCAATAACCAATACCTGGCCTGAGTGTATGCACGAGTCTCCTATTCAAATGAAGAACGGTTGCCCACTATAAAATAAATTTAAGTTAAACTGAAGAAAAAAATCTCTTTGTAATAAATAAAATTTAAATTGAAACCAAGAAATGAGCTTCTTCACCCAGCAAATTGTCGTGCAGCAGAAGAACTCAAAGGAGAGGAGAGAGAAAATGAAAGGCTTTAAAGCTTTGGTTGTGATTTCAGCGTTGGAATTAAAGGGCCTATTTTTAGACTGAATAGTCCCCTCATCAAAATGGTCAGAATAAATAGCAGCAACGGTCAACAATAAATTCAATTAATCAATTAAAATAAAAAAAGAAATAAAAAACAACTCGTTAGTGCATGCGGTGCACTTTATCCATAACTATTAATTCATAATAACATGGGAAGGAGATATTAGTATTTAAATACATATACTTCTCATATCTCATCTAATGTGAAACTAAATAAATACGTTAAAATGGTCACTATAAAGAAATTCAAGTTTTTTCTTTTATTGGTACACTTAAACCCAACATCTCCATCTAATTCCTCCTCTTATCAAAATTGAAAAAAAATAATAGTTTGATCGTATATAGAGTCCTTCCAATTTTATAAAATTTGATGAAGTTTCATGATTGATTGTTGTCTTAACCAGCAAACCATGCAACAACTTGCATTGACAATAAACCATGAGAGACTCAAGTAAAGTGATATAATGATGTACTCAAGTGAGGTGTTATTATTATATAACTTGCTACAGGAAAAATCATTCCCTCCTACTTAATTTGGATATATGTTAACCATACCGCAATTTAAGAAACTATAAGAGAGAATTGCTATTTTCGGTAGCGATTCTCAAAATTATTTTGGTGAAAACTCTAATCTCAGTCCAAAAGAAAGTTACAACACCCAATGTAGTTGAATTAGAGTTGAGTCATTTTGGTGAGTGGGTACCTTCCACTCTACTCTAAGGGCATGTTTATTTATTTAGAAAGTGAAAAAAATATTAGATTTTGATGTAGACTTAATGTCAGTTTTCTCACTTCATTAAAAATTTTATTTGTTTGATAATAAGAAAAAATTCACTGACATTAGTGATTTTTTGAGTTTTGTTTCAGGGTAGAAAAACTGACACCAGCAGACGTGTCCATAAGCTTTCCCAATGAGAGAGAGAAAACTAGGCAGATCCTAAGAAAAGATATTCATCTAATCGCTTCCGTGATATGTTTTAAACTTGCGATATTTTTATCGTAAGTCACTAAACAAGGAATACTCTCTCAAGAACTTGATTACCTTTACCAGATTACATTAATCCACACTAAACTTGGTTGCGTTGATTAGATTGGATTTAGATCGTAAGTTATAAACATAATATTAAAGTGTCCCATTCATAGTGCTTCTTCCTCCATCTTGCCAGGACATCATTGTTCCAAGATAGTTGTGTGTATGTATACACTCGTCATCTTGTAATATGGGCATTTATTTGTTTATCATCAAAATATATACTGTATTTACTGTAAGATTGCCAAAATTTAAAAATCAGGAATTTTAAGAAAAATTGATCACCGGCTGGATTCTCACCGCCGCTCACCACGCTAATTGAGCCGTCGGTGGGGTCCATACACATGAACGGCTCACCGCGCTCGGTGAGCCTCCAACCGGTGAGCAAAAAAATACTCGAATTTTAACCACCATGATTCATCATCAAGCGCCGCCTTGCTGACTTTCTCTTATTCCGGCGGATTTGGATTTGTTAAGCGGTGACGGTGAAAGGAAGCGGGTCAGTTACAAAGGGACTGGGGTTCCTGGGAGCGGATAAGACTGGGGGCATGATTGTTATCTTCTCATCTCATCTCATGTCATCTCAGCTCATGAAGTGCCCGCTACAAAGACGTTGATGACTCAGCATGCATGTGCTTCTTCTAGAAGATTAACGTGCGTGCACAGCACAAACTCTCTCATTCGCATACGTGCGAAGGGCTCGTGTTTTTAAGCAGCAGGGAGATTGGGATCAATTGGCTTATCATCAGTTGATTTTGAAGAGAAAAGGATGATTGCTTTGGTGCTGACTCGGATACTGATTCTGCGGCGAGGCTCGAGGCTCGTACGGAAAAGTTTTCATTATAAAAGAGGACGTGTGCTTTAACTACAGTGAATTTTTCATCATTTTCAATGTCGATAAATCACCCAGAAAACAAAAACACGACTCCCACCATTAAAATTTATAATTCTCGTACCAAATTTTTAATTTTTAATGGGCTGATTTTTTGCAGCTAAATATTTTTTTTAAAAAGCTGACTCTCTTACTTAGATACAGTGGATTTACCAAAAGCAAAAGAGAGAGAGAGAGAAACATTTTCTTATGGTGATGAGTCTACGGGTCTGTTTGGTTGTCGTAACTGGCCGTAATTCGTAGTTGTAATTGGTAAAGATTTTTACAATTGTAAATGAGTTACATGTATGTAAATTTTACGGTGTTTGGTGGTAATATAAAATTGTAAAGTGAGAAAGTGTATTGTACTTTACAGTGTTTGGTTGTCGTAATGTATATAAGTCGTAAGTGAAAAAATTGACCACAAAATTAACTATTTGGTGATTTTAAAAGTTTTAATACTGCAAATAAATATTTAAAAAGTTAAATATTAAAAATTTTAATATTAATATAAAAAATAATACAAATTTGTATGACCACAAAATTAACTGTAACTGGGCTGTAAGTGAGTGGTAACTGAGTTGCAAGTGAGTGTTAGTTGAGTTACGTAAGTCTTTTACGAATTACGGTCCAAACAAACGCCGTAGTTATAACTGGGTAGTAAGTCATTTACGAATTACGGAGTTTCACACGGAACAAAACGGCTACAAGTTGTCATTACGTTTTTCCTTACCATAATAAAATAATAATAAATTACAGTCCTCGAGATTTTTTTTTGAGAGGCCCTCGGGTTTAGAAGCTCCTTGGGCTGACCCCGACCCAATATCATTGTCCAAACTATTGTCAGGCCCAAAACTTTTCAGCTGGAAGTTAGAGCAACCTTAAGCCCGTTCCGACTCCGTCTCCGGCTCATTATCATCTCTGGCTATTAGTGACCCTCTGTGCCAGTGGGCTTTGGAACAAATTAATATGTCAATTTGTAGTTTATGTTTGGGCTGAATAATACTTCAGGCCCAAAACAACCCAGTCATGGATACCCTCATATATGGGCAGCGTGGATTTGCTTTTGCGAGAAAGATAATAGGATCCACTTGGGCCTGAAAATTTTGATCTAGGTATTAGCCTGGGAACAAAGGTTCAGCCCAGGCCATACGTTGCTATAAGGTCCATGGTCATGTTTGGCCATTTTTGTGGATTTTTATCAAATCCATTAAAGGCCCAATATCCCATTGGATTTTCAACGTCATTTTTTACGAGATTTTTCTCCACTCTCCACTCTCTCTCTCTCTCTCTCTCTCTGTTTTCGGTTTGGCAGCCTGGCGACTCGCTCTCTCCCCCTCCGGTCCTGGTAAGAGATCGAGGTAATTAAATTAGATCGTTGAGAATTGAGCGATTTAGCAACTGCATTGTATTGATTGATAAATTTGAAGCATTTGATAAAAGTTTTAGCAGTGATTCATGATTTACTTTCTAAATTTGAGAATTTTAAATGTTTTTGAGTTCTAATTAAATCTGAGCTATAGATCTGGAGTTGGTTTTGAATAGTGTTTTCTAATAAATAATTCTACTATTGTAATTTTTTTTTAGCTAGAAGAGCGAGTTAATTGCTTCGATCTTTGAGAATTGAGCAGTTTATCAATGCAGTGGGATTGATGGATAGATTTCGAAGCATTTGATTGAAGTTCTGTTTTGATTTAAAGCTGATTCAATTCGAAATTCAAAATTTGAAGCCTAAGCCAGCTTTTGTAGTTCACAATTTAAAGAAAATCTCAAAGACCTATTGGTTCAGATCTGGACGATTCTATAGAATTTGCAGCTGCTTCTACTTGTGATTAAATTTCTCCTCTTCCAGTAAAACTCTTGGATCCATGAGTGTCAATCTTGCCCATTCCGAGTCTTTCTTCGGGCGATCTCACCAGATCTGAGCCCTACTTCGAGTCTTTCACCGGTGGTTTCCCCGTATCTAGCCCTTCGCCGTCGATCTCGCTGGCTTCGACTTCGAGTATCT
This sequence comes from Agave tequilana, assembly GCA_038442645.1. Classification (NCBI taxonomy): domain Eukaryota; kingdom Viridiplantae; phylum Streptophyta; class Magnoliopsida; order Asparagales; family Asparagaceae; genus Agave; species Agave tequilana. The sequence continues at coordinate 44,756 of JAVJIF010022701.1, forward strand.
CTATGTCAATCTCGTCGGCTCTGGGGACATTCGCCGTCCATCCTGCAGAAGAGGAGAGGTACATGGCTCATTTAATTCATCATCTCTATTTTGATGTTAGTAAAAGTAAAAAAAAAAGGGAGAACAAAAATAGGAACATCTACCAAGATCATGCAGTCATCAGCCATGTGATGTTTTTT
>JAVJIF010022702.1:0-44913 GCA_038442645.1 Agave tequilana
TCACGCTTCAAGTTTCGTAATGGTAAAGTGCTAGAAAGTTTCAGGATGTTCATGGTATTTTTCTCGGAAAAAGATGTAGAAGTTGATGTTAGGTTTCGTAAATTAGGTTATCTGTTTTTTAACTTATTTGAACTTGGGCATTTTGCGTTGCTTGTAGTTCTTTGTATGCAGCTTGACAAACTTCCTTAAGACCCATCCATCTCAATGTTTTATTTGTTCATGTTGAAGGTAATCAAAGATGAAGATGAAGAGGATGAAAGCTCAGATGAAGAAGCATCAGAGATGATGGTGGATGAGCCAGCCATGCCTCGGGCTGTAGACAACCCAAAGCCGAAAGAAATTCCCGATGAGGAAGGGTGGTCAGTTGTTGCCCCCAGGCGAAACAGGGGTAAGAAGTCGGGGTAAAATATTTTACAGGGACTTGTAAATTGCTGTATTATGAGGCCACCATTACGTTTCATACTTGTTTTAGATTAATAAGGTTGTATCTCCGGCTTTTTAGTTTCTTTCAAGTACTCCTATACATAGAATTTGGGGGGGACACGAGAAATGTTCTCTTCGATGAGACATCATTGATTCTAATACTTTCGTGAGTATGTATCCTATCCTTAATAACAATGAATTCTGTTGATTTTTGGGAAGTGGATGCTCATTGTCGCACCATTGTTACTATGTTCTTACATATTCTTGAAAGATAAGTGAGATCTTGAATTATTGCAAGCATCCTTTTTTCATATTAGCATATTTTATTGATAGATACATAACAGATGCTTATTTGCAAATAAATTGTTTTACTGTTGCTTGTAATTTGTGAATGCATTGTTTTTTTTTTTAAATTTGAACTTATGAATATGTGTGCATGGAGTTTTTGAATTTTTGCTGTGATAGGTCGGTCTGTCCGACTCAATCCAATCCAATTTGTTTGTTCCAACTCTGTTGGAGCTCAAATATGAAAATTTTAGGTCAAGGCGGCCGTAACTATAACGGTCTTAAGGTAGCGAATTTTTTATCGGGTAAGTTCTGACCTGCACGGAAAGTCATTGTTGGAAGGGAAAATAGGACTAGGGGCTATTTGTTTCACGTAAAAAGGCCGTAATTTGTAAATGACTTACAACGCAGTTACAACTACGGCGTTTGTTTGGACCGTAATTTTTTAAAAAATTTACGCAACTCAATTACCGCTCACTTGTAACCTAATTATCACTCACTTACAGCTCAGTTACAAAAATGTCATGCAAATTTGTATTATTTTTTTATATTAATATTATAATTTTTAATATTTAACACTTTTAATATTTATTTGTAATATTAAAACTTTTTAAATCACCAAATAGTTAATTTGTGGTCAACTTTTTACTTACGACTACACATTACGACAACCAAACACCGTAAAATACAATACACTTTTTTACTTACAAGTTTATATTACCAACCAAACACCGTAAAAGTTACATGCATGTAATTCATTTATAACTGTAAAAGATTTTATCAATTACGACTTACGAATTACAACCAATTATGACAACCAAAGAGACCCTTAGTCGGAGATGGTTGTGAACAAAACTGATGAAGACTGGGTTAGCGTTGGGTTAAGTGCTTTAGAATTGTGTTGTAAACGGATCACAACACTATTATGACTTCAATTGTGAGAATTGCTCCTTTCATTCATGCATTTCAAATGAACTTCTCTTATAAATTCATGTAAATTTGCCCTGTTAACATAAAAATGAAAAATGAAAAAAATAAAATAAAATTGGCTATTAGGATAAGAAAGTGATACATAAATAAATAACGTTGATGTGGCCTGTTAACATTCAAAAAATAGACTTTGTTTAATACTAAAAGCTTATTGTTAAATTAATTCAAATTATTTTGTTTTACTGAGGGGCTCATTTTATGATAGATGGAAAGCATGCACAAAAGCGTGTATTTTGAAATTCAGTATAAAAAGTGTGCGTTTTGACTTCTTCAATACTTTCGTTATAGCATGGAGGCTAAACAATGTGTTCACGTTAATCTTAACGTTTCAAAGAAAAAAAAACAAAACAAGCAATGAAAACATGAAAGAAATGGTAAAAAAGTTGCGTTTAGTGAGTTATTGGAGCTAACTAATCTTATTAAAGTGATAGAGAAAATAATATATGTGGTTAATCTGGATTATATTATGAGAATGGATGGAAGAAGGGAGGAAAAATAGGAGTGGTAATGGGAGGAAAAATAGAATGTTGGTGTCTTTTTCGAGGGGAAGAAGAAACACGATGGGTGCATCTTGTAAAGAAAAAACATCGAAAACATTAATATGAAAGAAGAAATAATATGAAAGAATATATATATTATATATATATATATCAATCTTTGGTATAAAATTTTTAACAGACAATTTTACTTTCTTGCTTATTACTTTGAAACCGGTCATACAACCATCTCTCCTTCCCTTTCTTATTTTGAAGCTAGCCACGCAATAAACAATCTCTGGCGAAGGGAATGAAGGGAATAAAGAGGAGAGGAGTCAACTTGGAGCTCGAATATGCTAAAGAATAAAAAAGAGAGAATGAGAGAGCTTTTACGAGATTAAAGTGGTAATTTTGTCATTTTAAAAAAAAAATAGCCAAATTGATAGCAATAATAGTAAGTAAGCGAAATATTTTTATTTTATTCTGCAACATGTACAAGTAAGAGTGAACTAATAAGCTTTTGAAGATTTAAGGGGTAATATTCAACATTTGAGAGGGGGTAAATTTCTCAAATCTTTCTACAAACATGTAAAGTAAGATCTTGTTGCATGGGTAAAAAAGTTCGGAATCACGTAATGATATATTAGTCACCTAAATAAAATATGTAGATCAATATGAATGATCAGATCATCTACATGATCGCTCCTATATGATTTTCTCACGGTCTCGTGTGAGAAAGTTTCTCACACGAAGACCCCCTCTTCTCTATATATATACACAACATAGACATATATAACCCTATTTAATTTGGACTATTCATACAAAACTTTGCAGTACAATAAAAAACTGTACACTGAGAGAGAGACAACTTTTAACACAAAGATTACTCAACAACAAACAACAAATATTCAAGTGTCGCACTCGTTTAATTGATATCCTTGAGATGCATTAGGAATAATTTGGGTAGCATACAAGCTGGTGTTGAAGCTTATCAAGGGCAATGAATCAGCACAAGTTATAACATCTACAAGAGAAAAGGGCAAACTAATAATAAAATCCCATCTATGAAGTTGAGTAGATTTCAGATGAGGGTTTTGGTGAGGGATTGGAGGAAGGATGGATGGATTGAGAGTTCGGACTTGGATCCGGGAAAGGGGGAGGAAGAAGAAGAGCATAGAAAAAGAAAGATATATTGCGCGAGAAAAAAAAGTTATTTTGTGCTACAATGAAGGGATTTTAGGAAACATAACATTTTCATTTTTTTAAACTTTAATATCAGTCAAATGTACAATATCAAGAATGTATTTATTGTGTTTTTTTTTGTTAATACACAAATAATAAGTGTGTTATCAGTTTTTTTTGGGGGATATTGTTTTCTTTTTTTTTTTTAAATTGATGATTCGGTTTAATTCTAGCAGTCTAGATTTTGGGCCTGTTGTTTCCCCGCAAAACGCCGCAAAACCGCAAGTCGTAAAACTCTTTCCATTTTCAGCTGTTTGTTTCGTTGCAAAACATTTCGCAAAAACAACTCTCATTTCCCACTTGCAGTTGCTACAGTTAAATTGTGGTCATATAAATCTCACTTTTACACTCAAATTTTCCCACTTGCAACTGCTACAGTTAATTTTGTGGTCATGTAAATTCTACTTGTAATACATTCGTAGTGCCAAAGCAGTTACTTGATAATCAATATATAATTTAATATATTATAAATATTTAATATATTTAATATTTTTAATAGTGTTTAATTTCTTACCGAATATTTATACTGGTATTTTTAGTTTTTTATTATTTTAAGATTGTTTTAATATTTACTATTTTATTATTTAATTAATATATAATTAATATTGTTATTTAATACTTTATTATTTATTAATATTTACACCAATTTTCTTAATATTTTATTTAAATTTAATATTTTATTAATATAACAATAATGTGTTTTAATATAAATTATTATATATTTAATTTATTTATTTCTTATATAAATAATTACTTTATTAATATTATAATATACTTAAAATTATATTAATATTTTATTATATTAATATTTTATTATGTTAATATTGTAATAATTCATTATAATAATATCATAATAATATTTCATTATTAAATTTATAATTATATTTTACTTTGTTAATTTTATATTTTTATAATATTACGATATTATTAGCATAAAATTTAATATTATAATAATCTTAAGTATTTTATAATATATAATAATTATAACTATATTTTATAATTTTCTTAAGATTTTTTTAATATTTATGGTTTATTAGTATCCTTAAAATTTTATTCAGTTTCTTTAGATTTTCTTAAAATTTTATAATTACTTATTTAGTTAATATTGTGTAGTAATATTTTACTAATTTTACTAATATTTTATTAATATTATTGTTATAAATAAAATATTAAGATTATTAATTTTTTATCTCAAATTATTAATACAATTTAATTTGTAATAGTAGATTTAATTTAATAATATTATAATATTTAAATTACTGCTACAGTAATTTTGTGGTCAACTTTTCCACTTACACTTTTACATTACCAACCAAACACCATAAAACACAATATACTTTATCATTTACACTTTCACTTTATCAACCAAACACCGTAAAACACAATATACTTTTCCATTTACACTCCACTTTATCAACCAAACACCGTAAAACACAATATATTTTCTCTACTACAGTTCATTTTTTCCATTCTCATTTTACGACTTACGACTTGCGACGTTTTGCAACGAAACAAACAGGCCCTTTATATAAGGCGGTTCGAAACGGCCCACCAGGCCTCAAAATTTTATTTTATTTTATTTTTTAACAATACTTATAGTTTGCTTTTAAATATGAGACCTCTCATTTCCTAACCGAGCTTTCTACGAGAATTAAAAAAAATGAATAATCACAGTGAAGTTGCCCCAAGAAGACCTTTTTTCCTCTAATAACAGAACAGAAAGTGAGATGGTTGAGATATTGGCTATGTCTAATAAATTGATGGGTTAATTACGAGGAGAAATGGAGAGGTGCATTAATTGAGATGAAATGAATTAAAAAAAAAAATTCATTTTGTCATATTTAAATTAAAAAAGCTACGAAAATACTTTTTTATGATTTTTATGATGCATTTAAAGTATATAATCCAATAAGATAACAGTCTAAGTATTCTTCAAGCAACACTGATAAAATTGAAAATAGTAGAAAACTTTTTTTTTAGCGGTTATTTAATAAATCTTTTTAACCGCTCAAATTCCACAATTGTAAACAAGCTAAACTTTTAAGTTTCTATATTATATATATATATTTTCCTCTTTCAACTAGTTACGGTAATTTTTATTAAAGATGTTCCTTTTCTAACATAGTCACTATAGCTGAGCATCATCATAAGCAGCAAAAACACTTTTTTTTTTTGCCGTTTGTGGGAAATTTTGAGCTTGAACCTCTCTATCATAATGATCAAGAGATTTTTCGAGTTAAATTTGTAAAGCGCACTAAGAAGCATGATACACAATGACTTGACTGTACATCATACAACGTCCAATAAGCTTGGTTCATGGAGCGCCACTCACAGGTATAACTGTTTCACGGCTCAATGTTTTGGAAGGTAATCAGAAAGTTGATTTTTTTAATTATAAAACTTTTCAGGAAAATAATGTAGAGGGGCATTAACTCAGTAATTTCAGGAAAGTGCATTTATTTCACAGAGAAAAAGTTCATCGTTGGGGGGGGGGGGGGGGGGGGGGGGGGGGGGTTGTCAAAAAATCCGAGTTGGCCTCCTAATTCGCGTCCTTAATTTTTTAATACGAAAGAATTATCATTACGGGAAGCTTTACGCGTGAAACACTGTAAATGAAACGTGCTCGCAAATTTCTTGATTTTTTTTTTTTTAGCGGACCAAACCGTCCCCTTAGCTTGAACACCAGACCAGGAAAACTAATCCAACTTAAGTCCACTACAGTACTTGTTGACGCACCACTTTCAAGCACTTTCAGAAAAACATTTTCAGAACTGTCTTAAAATTAAAATTTGGGCCTAAAATTGTAAATATAAGTTGTGCCACGTGGTCCTTCATAACTATTTTGTTGAAAAGTGTAATTTCAGATTTCCAAGGTACTGCTGCGTAAATAACGCGATTCAATGACACTTGCGCTTTCTTTCTTTCTTTTTTTTTAATTATTTTCTCGCCGCTTTTTTGAACTCTCCGCGGCTTTCTCCTCGGTCCTCAATTCGATCTCTCGCTCCTCTTTCAAAAAACCTAACAGAAGAAACCCTAGCGCACCGGCGATCGATCGCTGATCTCCAACCATGGGTTCCGGTGAGCAACTGCCCTTCTTTCTTAGAGATTTAGGGTTTTCGAGTGCTTCTCCGGTGAAAAAAACCCTAAAATTTCTTTTACATGTTATGTGATCATAAGGTGATAGGGTTTTTAATCTCGAACGAAAGCTTGCTACTGGAATTTTTTTTTTTTAATGTATTTCTTAAAAAATTGTTTTGGTGGGTTTTAGATGCGGATATGGAGGATTATGGATTTGAGTACTCGGAAGAGGAGCCTGAGGAGCAGGATGTTGATATCGAGAATCAATACTATAACTCTAAAGGTAAAAGCTTTTAGGGTTTATGATTTTTTTTTTTTTTAATTCCCTGTTGATGATTCTTCATGAGACTGTATGGTTAGTTTCATGTCAGTGTTCCGGGTGCAAATACATTTGTTTTGTAATTTTGTCAGTGTAAATCCTTATCAATTCTCTTCCATGAGATGCATTTTTGTTGCCAGAAGCTTATGATTTGTTTGTTATTTTTGCCTCCTTTTAGCTACGGGCCTAGTGAACAAACATGTTCTGCATGATGGAAGTTATTGTGCGAGCATTTAATTACTAACTCTATTGTCTGGAAATTGAATTGTCTTTTGGGAGAATGTGGTGGATGTTGGTGAAGGGTTCGAGGGCCTTGCTATTTTAGACTAATTAGTTGCACTTTGGAAATGGTACAAGGCACACCCAATTGTCTAGTTATAAGCAAAGTTATGCCTCCAAAGATATAATATCAACTAGGTGTAAGAGCAGCCCGGAACTGAGTATAGTGAAACTAGGTATTGTGCACACTTAAAGGTACCATTTGCAAACTATATGGTAGCTTACCAAACTTTTAAGCCAGTTTTATGCATAGCAAGTATAATGCAATTGCCGGCTGGATAACACTAGGAGAGTAAAGTGCAAGGACCCTATCCAGTATACAAGATGTTTATTCGTAGGTTGATTTCAGTGTTGGCAGATATAGGGACAGCTTTTCAAGAACCTTCAAATTCATTTTGTAACAAGATTCAGTCACTGGTAGTGCTTCATGATCCCTAACTTTGTATTTCTCCTTTAATCTTTGGAAATGTTGAACTATTTCATCTGAGTTTGAATTGATTTAGTGTTGAAGTTTTAGGAGTTGAGGATAAGTGGAGACTTGGAAGCTCATAGGTGTTCAGTTGTTTGGAATTTTCTCCCCACCAGAACAACCATATGGAACATTAGCTTACGATGCTAGAATTAGAAAGAAGTGTATCATTGGATGAAGGTTTTAGTATAATAGAGAAATTACTAAATAAGCGAGTTACTTTAGGCTATCTTCATCTGAAAGGAACTCTCTGTTCAGGAAGCCATATTTACTTATTGAGTTCTAATTTGTGGCCATATTGAGTTCTAAATAACATAAATTGGTAACTGATCTAGATTTAACTTTTTATCTGCAATTGCAATTCAATTTCAGTTTGAATTTAGGTTTTGAAATGAAGTGTCACAAATTGAAATATCTCATTGAATAGTTCATAGGTACTCATCTTGATGACTTGTTTTTGAGGATAACCTTCTGCTATGTTTAGGTAAATCATGTGCTTTGTCAGGTTGCACCTCAGGGTTAAAGGAGACAAATATGTTACTCATAAGTTGGACATGATGCATGTTATAAGCAGTAAGCACTAACAAAATGTGCGGAAATTTTGTAAATTCTACTCCTTTAATTGATTATCCTCTCCAGAGATGATTCAATATTTTAAACTTGTGGGTGTCATCAATATAAGCTCCTTGAAAGTCATTAAGAATTTTCTGTGAGAGTGGCAATTATATGGTAACAAGGAGAAATGAAGATGTATTGAGGGGCTTGATATGATTGTGTTGCGGCACAGGAAAAGAAAATATAGTTACAGTATAATATCGGTCTATACTGATGGTCCCCTAAATTACTGAACAGTTCATGCAAGCATTTGATATATGAACATATTTTTGTCATTTTGTTGATAGGCTTCAGAAATCCATGTTTGTTTTTAAAGGATCAAACCAACTCCGGCCCAACCTTGAGCTATAAGTAAGGAGGTTGGCGAATCCATTTTAACACTTCTGTCTGGTCTTTACATGGTTTGGATTTGCGCGCTTTCAAACAATATATTACATTTTGTTTACGGGTGGAAAAAGTGAAGTTTGGAGAATAATATGTTAAAACAAATAGTTTTACCACCTTAACTAACATGGTTAAAACTTAAAAGTGCCAAACATAATCAGGGTATGACTGTTAGTGAAAAGTACTGCAGTTACTAGTTACATCTAAGAGCTACTCTCATCCAGTTAAGAAATAGGGAAACATTCGATGGCAACATGTTATGATAGCTTACCCCATCTTTTTTAGCTGATCATTGGTCCTTTGTGCTGGGGTGCCTGCTTAAAAGGCACTGATTTCTTTCTGACTGTAACTGATGAGAATTTGTTATGATAGCCTTAAGAGTAACTGACTACTAACACAGATGGATAGATCCAAGTCATTAGACCTTTAGCTCCACAATATGTAATCTAATCTCATCTTATGATCTTATCCAAGTTTACAATCTTCTTTTTAGTCTCTGAAAATACAACAACAACAACAACTAAGCCATTTGTCCCAAGTATTTGGGGTAGGCTATACGAACCAAAAGAGAATTATGTCGGATCAGGCACATGGATTAGCTTTCTCCACTCATTCCTATCGAGTAATATGCCTTCACTAAGACCTTTAGCTTCTATATCTTGTCGTATTACCTCCATCTATATTTTCTTCGGTCTCCCCTCCGCTCTTTTAACTTGTCCTAATTTGATATGCTTTACTAGGCGGACTGGCGCATATGTAGGTTTATATCGCACATGACCAAACCATCGTATCACGCCCGTTTCTAATGATGGAATCAACGTTATATATTTGAGGATCTGATTTGAATTGGGCCCTGGAAAACAATGTTAGCCTTAACATAAAAGTGCTCCTTGCAGATAAAGCAATGTGCACACAATGCCCTGAGCATAAAACAATATCATATAGCTTGTAATTAACGTAACTGCTTGCTGCCATCAGCCTTGTAAAGGTTAATATCTACCAATTTTGATACCTGATTCCTATGGTAACCCTAGTTATTTTTTTTAAAACTCGGGGTCTTTATTAGTTTAGTTAACCATGAAACACATCTTCCAGGTTATTGGTGACATACTTGAATGTTCCACATGCATCATGCACTACCAACTAATATATATGCATTTTATTTGTGATTAAAATTTTGAGTGAGATAACAAATTATGATGGATTCCAAAACTCAAGTTGATATCAAGATCTAAAACTAACAACCTGGATATAAGTTTCTAAAGATTTTTAATTTTTCTCTGGATATATGTGTCATTCCCACCTTAATCAAACCTTCTCATGTTTTCCCCATAGTGATATGTGACTGAGGGTTGTCTCGTGGGTGCATAAAGCTTAAGCTATCTTACCTGTAGAGTGGACTCTGGGGCTCACTAATTGAGCTTCTACTTCATGGTCAATCCTTCTTTTGGTGTTCATGAATCTTGCATCATGACAAGTTGGTAATTTGTTCATAAATACTTGCGAAGTCCTTTGAGTCTGTACTCGAAGATGTATGATATTGTGGGGTCACATGCTCTTCGGTAGTAGGATGAGGCTTAGGACAACCTTTTTATCATTTAATTACATAATTCAGTCATGCGATTTGAATTAATTTTGATTTCTGGATGCAATTTGTACTTAGTTTCCAATTTGAATCCAGTTATATGGTCCTTTGTGCAGTGCAAAACATACTTATCTTGTTAAATCAATTCTAGCACGATATTGGCATTTAACACTATCCAGAAGTGGTGCTAGAGAATTTAGGCTATTTGATATATGTTACATCCTATGTGTTTCATGTATTTGCTTTTCTCTGTAGTGATTGCAAAGATTCAAATATCAGATATTGGTGGTGAGTGTTACATCCTATCAAATTCTGAGAGATCTGAAGGCATGTGTAACACTTTTACGAGTGTGATGTGTGTGTGTGTTTTTGTACGCGTATTTTGTGTTTTTGTTGGAATTAGTAAACAAATGAAGATATGCATTTGCTTAACAGAATAGTTATGAAAGCCAAGTTATTTGTATTAAATGTTGTTATACTTGTCCCCAAAATTTGTTCTTTTGTTGTCTGCCAGGCATATTCGCGGGGAGGGGGGGGGGGATTGATCAAATTTTATAGGTGCTCTTTAATTTGATGTCAACCTCTAAATTGACACAAATTTTTTTCAGCCAAGGAATGTATGGTTAATAGAGGCCAATAAACCTAGTGTCGTTGGCAAGAGAACCTACCTTGTTTAGTTGTTTCATAAGACCAAACATTGCCATTTAGAGTTTTTAAACACACATTTACCCTGAATTTCAAGTTTCCTTTAATACATCTGATTTTTTGCATACATATTTTAGTAATCTACTGGTTTTAATTGGGAAAAGAAACTTTAAGGTACATATCATTTGAGATCCTTCACCGAGATTATGGGACTTTTCCTAAATATGATTTGGAAATTCTGTTTTCTAGAATAATCATGCAAGTATGGATGACCACAAAGTGGTTCCTATCAGCATTGCTATGTTAACTAGATAGATAGGAATATCCCACCTAGGTTTTGAAGTTTGAGGTACGTGGCTTCCAGCCTTGTCACTTCTAGAAAAATAAAGCGACGGCAGGACATCTTTGCTTCCATGCTCTTAAAATAATGACTCCATGAAGACTGCAGGTTTGTTATTTGGCTGCACTTTCGGACTTTGATGATGCTTTTGTTGCCTTGAATAACTTACGAATTCTTATGGTGGTTGGGGCAACGGCTGAGAAGTCTTGTTCCTTCTCATTAATTTAATATCTCAGTGCTGAGGAAGAAGTTCCCATGGATGTGGATGGAGGATTTTGTTATGGCTATCTTTTGTTGTCTGTCATCTCTTGTTTTCTTATCCTTATTTGACACATTAGTCCCAGGAATAGACCAGGAATAGAACTTTGCTTCAGTGTTTATTATCTACAGCTTAGATTTTTATCTGATAATTTTGTTCTGACAACAGTTAGTCCTGATTTGTAGGATGCCCCATACTATTACTTGTATACATTTACATGAAACGGTTGATATTTTTCCATCTAATAATTTCCTTTTGCTCCATCCATATTATCCTTGCGTTGGCTGGATCCTCTTATATTTGTATTGCCTTACTCCACTTTTTAACTTCCTTGAATCTCGGACCTTGTTCGTTTAGAAGGCTGAGGTTTTGAAAATGATTAAGGATAACTTATTTACTAATGGAAAGTGGTTTGGAGCCCAAACCTACATTTCAAGTTTCAGGCGAGCGAGGGGCAATTAAATGCCATGCATCTTTCAGAAGGTTTTGATAGTATCAGACAATCTCGTCTCTTATCCTTAGGTTGCTAGTTGAACTCAAGAATCATAATTCATGGAAAATGTGCTGTTGAAGTATAGCTGCTGTATGCATAATCTGATGGTCATTTTGTGTGCAGCATGCACACATGTTTATTTTCAAAACAAGGTATTGCTGTTACGTATCTGTTTGGCCATATCGTTTTGGTTTCAGTGAGACACGTTCTGATACTCACTATATAAACTCGGTTTTGGCTGTAACATGGTTGTATTGTCTGTGCCTTGGCTTTTATCGACTCGCATTGTCATGTTTTGGTCAGCCAATTTGGCATGTTTTGTCTGGAAACAGACTGAAACCTACTGAGATTCAAATAAAATTAAAAGAGAGAGACTCGCATCTTCCTAAATGAAAATTTGAAGTACATGTGAAAGAAAAACACATACATACATTTATAATGCATGTATACATATACTAATATCTGTATACATCATTGATACATACATGTATTTTCACAATTTTTTATGCAGGCATACATAAATGCACATGCAGTTTTATATATTAATCATAGAAACTGCTGAAAATAACCCCCCCTCCCCCCAAAAAAAAAGCGGGGGGGGGGGGGGGGGGGGGGGGGACAAAGACAGAAACAAAGAAAACACATGCACACACAAACCGGGGGGTGGTGGTGGTGGTGGTGGTAGGTTTTTGCTTTTCTTTTTCTTTCTTTTTTTCTTTTGGGGGTGGGGGTGGGGGGGGGGTGGGGTTCTCTCATGTGATACCAATGATTATGTGTATGTACGTATGTTTGTATATTGTGAAAAAATGATACTTCAAATGAATCTGAAACTAAAGAAACCTACTAAGAACTATCCAGTGCAGACCTTGATACACACACATGTACCTAGAGTTTCTTTCCACCCATAGTTTACCATTCATCTTTTTCATCCACATATGAGACAGACATTGGTTATATGGGTGTGTGCGCGCGCACGCGCGTACATGTGAGTGGGGCGTGGGTGCTCATGAGGGGTGCACGCGCGAGTGGGCGTGTGTGTCTCCAAAGCTTTGAAATGGGGAGGTCAAATGTAATTAAGTTGTGGATAATCTAACAGTTGACGGCTGATGCAAGTAGTAACTGATGACAAAAGGGAATTCAACTTAGACAAGGAACTTGAGAAGCTGCTATTCCGATCTTTGCTCCTACGACAAGGGAGAGTTAGTATGATTTCAACGTAGTTCCTTAGGCACGTTGACATTCTATCCTTTGCGATGCATATGTCAATTGTTATGGAATAGTCTCCTTGGGGGTGCCTCCGCTGAGGACAGTTGGAATCAAACTTAAGACCAACTACTTGAGAGGCAATGCCTTGGCCATCTTACCTGATCTCTTTGGATTTTCTTCGGGCACAGTTGGTGATGTCTTGAATGTCCCAGTTTTAGGTCTTTCAAATAAAAACACCATGTAATCAATCATTGAAGACCCTGAGTCAGTTAATGTTACCCTTCTCATTACCTACTACTATATGAGTATGACTCACTTGAAAAGGATGGACAAGTAGGCAGACTAGTTGGCGTTGTAGAAAAGCTGATTGCAAAAAAGTATAAATGGGTCACACGGTTACAATCTGTAGGAAGGGATTTTTGGCTTTTGTTTAATATAGTGATGGAAAATTTTCCAAGATTATGGACGATTATTACTCTATTAGCATATGACATCTGTCTTGTGCTGCAGCTGTGTAGCTTTGAATCATGGCTGCTATGTATTTTGGCTTTAGGTTCTGCTTTGGTCTTTGTTCTTTAATCTAAATTCTGCATATTTCTTCTTTCAGGCCTAGTGGAAACTGATCCAGAGGGAGCACTTTCTGGTTTTGCTGATGTAGTTCACATGGAGTCTGAGAAAGCAGAGTGGTGAGCATCTTAAAGTTCTGTTTTTCCATTTGTTGTTGATTGAATGTAGCACCATGAGTATCTGTTGAGCAAAGAGAAGGAAGAATTTTCTGTATTGTACCTGGATTTTTGTCTTTTGCATAAACCACAAAACTTAAAGATGACACTTTTGTCATTTTAGTTTATTTTGTATTTGTGCACATATGCTCATTTCTGCATCCACAAATAACTCAACTCATTTCAACTTAAACTCTAGTCCTTTTTGGTCTCTAATTATTCTCTTTGAAGGTAGGTATTCTTTACCGCTCTTTTTTTTGTAGACTAGTCGTTGTTTGACTTTTGTCTAGTTCAAACCGATTATTTTATGTGAATCTACTTGCACTTCAAAGATAGTTAACACTCGAACACTTCCACAAGTTCATGTATTTTGTTAATTACTGATCCTGTGGTGCTGAACAATTTGGTTATTGTTATAAACTATATTTTCAGTGATCTGCTATTTGCTTTGGTAATCATTTGAAGATATGTTGCAGTATTGGTTATCGATTTTTTTCTTTTTGTGCTAGCTTTTAGATTATATAGCAAGTAAAACTTAAATTCAGTGAATTAATATTTTCTTTTTTGCCACCTAATCTTTTCCCCCATGCTCTTATAACTAGGGGATTCAAAGCTTTAAAGCAAACTGTGAAGCTTTACTATCGATTGGGGAAGTATAAAGAGATGATGGAAGCCTACAGGGAGATGCTAACATACATAAAGTCAGCTGTTACACGTAACTACAGTGAAAAATGTCTAAATAACATAATGGATTTCGTTTCTGGTTCAGCAAGTCAGAATTTTAGTCTCTTACAGGAGTTCTATCAGACAACACTAAAGGCTCTTGAAGAGGCTAAGAATGAGGTAGTAGAGCAATTTTTGGTAGGACAAAATTCTGTTCCTATCCCCAGTGCTATGGACTACACATTTATGTTCTTTTCAAACTTTCTGTATAATTTTGTAGAGACTGTGGTTTAAGACGAATCTTAAACTTTGCAAGATATGGTTTGATATGGGTGAATATGGACGAATGAACAAGGTATTTGGATTGAATTTTGTTTCCTGTTTCATGCATTTGCATGCTTTAAGTTACTCAACTTTTTCTTGGGCACAACAGATACTGAAAGAACTTCACAAATCTTGTCGAAGAGAAGATGCACTGATGATCATAAGAAAGGAACACAACTTCTGGAGGTCTATGCTATTGAGATCCAAATGTACACTGAAACAAAGAATAACAAAAAACTGAAGGTAGTATGGTTGTTTGTCACCTCCAATTAATTTTTAGTATACACTGCATGTTGAGTTTTCTGTATCCCAGAATGTCTGAAACTATTCTCCACTACCATTGTTGCTACTAGTGCTTGTATATGTTTATTGGCTTTTCCAACTGGGTTAAGCTTGCAATTGCTCAAGTTTGTAAGCTAATGCTATCTAGTATATATTGGAAGAAGTAATCCAGTATAGTTAGATTCCTCGTCTTTCTTCTATATAATAATTTCCAGCCTAAATTGCATGCAGGTTGTATGCCATAAATTTCACTTCTGCCAACTTCACTTTCACTGTAGTCTTGTGTGCTTTCATTTGAATAATATTTATGGAGGGATATAATATTAGAAATTTGGAGCTATTACTTGTTAATTGATATTAGCTAAGAAACACATACATGCACTCACCAACACGGGCACACCACTCCATGATAATAAGGCAAACAACAAATTTCTAAATTGCACACATAAATCAACATTGTCTTGACAAGAAGTGTCTTCTCTCATACGCGTGCTACACAAGTCCCCAGCACAACAGGGCTTCACGATAGAAGTGACTATGCTTCACAGATGATTAGTGTTTATATATATGTTGTACATATACATTTTGCGACATAATGCAGACACATTGTCATAACAGTTCTTGAAAAAATTGGATAAGATAGGCAGAGATACATCATGTAAACATGCCCCGTCCTGCCATATTTCATCTTTTTCTTAACCTAAAATTGGAATAAATAACTCCAAAAGGGTTAACCTTGAATATAATTAAGTTGTACATTATGGAAATAACTCCAACGCTTCCATGTTATATAGAGCAGTAATCATTCAAAAGTTAATTAATGCATCAGTTTAATTTTTTTTTATTTCCGGTATGCCAATGCCTCATCTCATCATCTTCATTTAAACTTTTATTAGGATGGGCTTTGGATCTGGAGTCCAAGGGTAGACATAAATTTGACAAAGGCTTATGCCTTCCCCAATTGAATGGAGTCAGTTACTGAGCACTAGGATCCATGAAAGTTGTGAAAAAATTTTGTCTCGATTTTCTGACTTAACCCTTCAAAATTGGTAAAATTCATGGCCAAGGTAACTATGGACAAGATAAGGACTCGCATGGATCCTAGAAGGCCAGCTGTAAGCAGTGTTCTAAATATCCCTGATATAACCCCGATATTGCGTCGATATTGCGTTTACAGCACCTAGTCGCAATGATTTGGCACATCCAAATCGATATAGCGTTTTTCATTCAAAATCGTCGATAAATAGGCATGGACCCAATATATCGGCCGCTATTTCGGCGATTTTGGACCCGATATAGCGTTTTACACTCAATTTCTAGGTTAGGTATTTGGGTAATTCGAGTGATGTGGCAATGTGACATTTTTGAAGATTCTACACTTGGATAATGATTATGGATTCATAGGCTTAATGCAGTTATCGAGTTAAGTATTTCTTAAACATATAAGTATGATGTTTTTTATGTAGATTTATATAATTTATGCATATATTCTCTTATTGAGATGCGATTTAAGACAAGAAGATATGTATATTTACAATCCGATTTTGACATCCGATTTTTGAAAATATCCCCGATATTTCTCCATCTTCGATAAATTTTCCGGCCGATGTGGCCGCCATTTAGAACACTGGCTGTAAGTAGGAAAATATTTCATATTCCTTGTGCAATTATGCTCTCAAACGAGGAGCAAGTGATGTAATATAGCCTGGATTGCAATCGCCTTCAAATCTAAAATAAAATTTGAAATTTGAAACAAGATAGAATTTTGGGTTTTCACCCTACACGGGCTTCTCACTCAAAACTCAAAAAAAGATAATTCAAGAATTTTAACAGGATAATTTGTAGAACTTTTAATCATTCAATGATTTAAAGAGAAATCTAGGAGCCTTTTATAGGCCTTACAAGAAAGTAGTTCTAAGCAATAGCTGATGTGGTACTAAACGCCCACATAAAGAAACACCGACTACAACAGCTAATTAACATAAAATAAAGCTAGACTAAAATCAAAGAACTACATTACGCCATTTTTTGAAATAGACTCAATCGAATCGTCCCCTAAGCGACGTGATGTCCTCATTAATTTCCCCGGATGAGAAGAACTCGACTCTATTGAGTGAGTGGTGGGAAGCTGCTGCTGCTAGCTGTGATAACGCTCAAGTAATTTGGGGTTAGGCTGCTGGAAGTCCTCCTCAGTAATCCAAGAGTTTTAGAGTTTTCTGAATTGGATCTTTCTTTTCACTTAATGAGATAGCGTCGCGTTCCTCCGTCTCTAGTAGAGACAATCTGATTATCCATGATAAAATCTATATTTTCTGCTGCATAGGATAAGTTTGGAGGAAGTGGAGATAGTGGGGGACTCTCAGAAAGAAGATCCTGGGTAGGCTCATCCACGAATGAATCAAAAGGGGTACAAAAGTCCCTCTATATTGAACCAAATCCTCAACATAAAAGTGCAATTGATGCCAAAGTCCAGTGGGAGATCCACCACATAAGCATGTGAATTGATTTTCTTGAGGATTTGGAATGTCCCTGCGCTTCGCTCGTGTAATTTCTTCACGGTTCCTGGAGGAAACCGCTTGGGTCTCATGCAGACCATTTCATAATCACCAACATTAAATGTCCTTAATCTACGATGTAAATCTGCAAAAGCTTTATAATCAATATTTTTATTATCTTCTCTCTAATCTCCTCATATAGTGCACGCATATGAGATGCAAATGCTGATGCAGAGTCTGATACCCTACAATAATTGATGAGCCATGAGAATTAAATCAATTGGCTGCCTAGGTTTAAAGTTAGTTACTATTTCAAATGGACTAAGACCCGTAGTCCTATTGATAGAACCATTGCATGCAAATTCAGCCATATGCAAAATAAGACTCCAAGTTTTCATTTTCCCCCTAGTGAGACACCTAAAGAGATTGCCTAGAATTCTGTTGACTACCTCGGTTTGGCCATCTGTTTGTGGATGAAAAGCTTTCGAAAATTTAACTTGGTGCCCATTTTATGCCTAAGTGTTTGCCAGAAGTAGCTAACAAACTTAATGTCCTTATCGGACAATATAGTTTTAGGCAACTTATGCAACTTGACGACGTTATCAAAGAACATACAGCTACTCGGGATGCATCAGACGTCTTGGAGCACGGGATGAAGTGATTTTGGAGAATCAGTCAACTACTATTAGGATAGAGTCGTGCCTTTTCTGAGTTTTTGGCGACCCTAGTATGAAATCTCGGTTCACGTCTCGCCAAGGTCAATTGGGCACAGGGAGGGAGTGTAAGGTCCGACAATCTAGTTTTGTTGCGACACTGGCAACGATCTTATCGACATCTTTCTTCAAGTTCGGCCAGTATAATCGGTGTTCAACAGCCTCAATTAGCTTGTTCTGACCAAAATGTCCAACCAGATCTCCAACATGTATTTCCCAAGAGAGAAAAATCCTTGAGGGACTTACGGGGAATACATAGCTTATGGAACCTGAATAGATAACCATCTTGTAACAGAAAGCTGTCCATTTCTCGAACAGAGCCGCCCCGTAACGTGACATAAATTTTCCCAAAGTCGGGGCATGATTCATACTCCCTCAATCTCTCGAACCCAACCACTTCTGTGCTCATATCTACCAAAATCATTACACGTCGGTTGAGCGCATTAGCGACCTTGTTTCCAACTCCCGCCTTGTGTTTGAGAACAAGTGCGTAATCCTTGAGGAACTCCACCCATTTGCTGTGTCTCACATTTAGCCTCTTTTGGGAGTTGAGATATTTCAACACTTCATGATCCGTATACAGCACGAACTCCTGCGTTAACAGATAATGCTTCCAGTAACGCAAAGCCTATACAATCGCATAAATTTTCTTGTCTTATGTGGAGTATTGCTGTCGGGTGTCATTTAATTTTTCGCTGAAATAAGCAACGAGATGGTTCTCCTGACCCATAGGCTTTATGGTTGTTTTGGAACTTGAATAATCTCATAGGCTTATTCCCCATTTTTGATATAGCACCCATCTTAGGCGTAATATAAAATGGGTATAAATGACATCTTATGCCTAGTAGCATTTAACTCTTATTTCTTGGGTATAGAGGAATCTAGGAAAGAAAGACAAAAAAAAAGTAGTTATAGCAATTCCTAGTTTCCCCATGAATTGCTTATGTGGCCAAAATCTTTGGCATAAGAGGGTCCTGGGTATTAGATGCATAAATTAATACCAAGTAACCTTAAGTAAAGGAAGGATTTCCCTTTCCAGACACAGCCTATATACCTTGAAACTTGGCGCGGAACTTTTGGCTCCGGCTAAAAATCTGTTGCAAAAGGCAAGGAAATGCAGAATAAGACATTTTCAGCAAGAGACCATGCCACTGTTGCATGCATTTAATCGTTGTTCAAATTCTAACCTTATAACTTGCATCAATTCATATAGGAAGGTTTACATAAAAATACAAAGATGCTACTGTTCCATGTCTCTAAGCATGTATGTATGGCAACAACATACAAGTATGGAAGGAATATAATCAAGATTGAGGTTCAAACCTATCATTGTAAAGTGTAAACTAGGTTGAAACTTTATGCTCTCTTTAATGTTCTGACATGATGGTTAATGGCAGCAATTGTACCAGAAAGCCCTTTCGATTAAGTCAGCAATTCCCCATCCTCGAATCATGGGAATTATTCATGAATGTGGTGGAAAGATGCATATGGCAGAACGGCAATGGGCAGAAGCAGCCACTGATTTCTTTGAAGCTTTCAAGAATTATGATGAAGCTGGCAATCAGCGCCGCATCCAATGCCTTAAGTAATTCAGATACCCACTTCTCTTCTGTTCATCTTCTATCCCAACCCCCACCTTTTCTTACCTTGTAATTTTTGATATAATATATCAGATATTTGGTTCTGGCCAACATGCTAATGGAATCTGAAGTAAACCCATTTGATGGGCAGGAAGCGAAACCGTAAGTTCTTACATGAAGTCAATATTCGTTACCTGAAAGAATTGTTTTATTCATTCTGTCTTTCTTCTCTTGTATGTGCTGTTAATATATTATACAGACATCAAGTTTCTCTGTTTAATAATCACTTCACTTACTTGCAGATACAAGAATGATCCTGAAATTTTGGCAATGACAAACCTTATAGCTGCATATCAACGAAATGAGATTCTGGAATTTGAAAGAATTTTGAAGGTGGGCAAGCTCTAGCGCCTGTTTCTTTTCAATAGAACCTCTTAGTTTGGTATATTTATATATTAACTAACTACTGGTTGAATTGTCCAGAGTAACAGAAGAACAATCATGGATGATCCTTTCATCCGCAACTACATTGAGGATCTTTTGAAGAACATCAGAACTCAAGTCTTGCTCAAGCTCATTAAGCCATACACAAGAATTCGAATCCCCTTCATTTCAAAGGTATGTGCTCAATCTTTCATTAGTATTCTATGAACTTCCCAGTGACTAGATACTTTTCTAATATCCTTAGTATGCCATCACATCAAAATTTCTGATAGAATGTATTGAATTGTTGAAGGGACTTTTGGATCATAAAAGGGTCCTTGTGATTGGAGGGACTCACAATTCCATTTTTAATTTATCATTCATGAATTTTGAGATCAATATAATTACAATTCCAATGTCCAATTCATGGTGTCTGTGCTTTTTTAAATTTGCTTATTGAATTCAAATCCCTTCTGTTTGCTTGGCTTATTTGAAATGTCCTCCAACTCGGTATTGGAATTCCCTCATTCTTGGGGAGAATTCTACAGTTTAATACTTTCTACTTCTACTTGTGTGAATTCCCTCAATTCTTGGGAGAGTTTACATTTTAATAAAAGTAGAAAGTAAAGTTATCACCTCGTTTGTACTTCTATGTAATTCAGTTCCTCATTCCAGGAGTGGAGTATGGGGCTTCAACATGGAATTGGGATTTTTCATTTATAAGAAACCAAACAATGTAATTTTAGACTAAATCCTTAAATTGGAATTCCATAATTTCCAGTTTCATGCAACCAAACAGAATGGTGCAAGCTTTTGAGGATTTGACTGGTTGTGTTAACCTTGCTTTTAAATTTTTTCTTTTAGATGGAAAATGATTAATATAATATCAAGGATTCAAAATGTATATTGTTATTTTGCTCCCTTTCCTATCTTATTTCCGGCTGCTGGTTCTGTTATGTTTAAAATTATTTGAGATCCAAAGAGCCGCATCAATTATCATGACCACCACCCACCACTGCCTTGTCTGTTTTGTTGAAACAGATCCACCCTACCTTCGGTCAACTAGTTATATGAGCTCACTATCTCTATGTATGTAGTATGGAAGGTTCTTTTTTGAGGTTGTCGGAGACAACACTTCTTGCCGTGTGTTTGCTGTTTTATATGTAATATTTTGAAGTAAGTTGTCTGTTATTTTCTGTGCTTCTTAGGCCTGGGTTTCTCTTTTTTTTTGGAACCTGATATATTTTCAACCCATCTTCATATTGATTAACTTGCTTTGAGGCCTCCGCTGGTCTTTATTTTGATCAGTATTATTGGTCTTTGGTACAAAACTTTTTCTGATATATCTGTTACTTGGAATATAAAGGCAAGAGATTATCAAATTCTTTTCTTAAAATATTTTTTTTTTTAATTTGAGGTTCTCAAGGTAAATTTGCCTCCTCCCCTGTTGCTCATAAAAGTTTTATAATGTTCAGGAACTTAATGTGCCGGAGAAAGATGTTGAACATCTCTTGGTCTCCTTAATCCTTGATAACCGTATCCAGGGTCACATTGATCAAGTCAACAGATTACTGGAACGAGGGGACAGGTCAACTATCTTTTTGCGCCTCTCCTTCAAATTGCGCCTCTCCCAGTAATGAAGTTTCAAAAGTTTTTAAAATCCTCTTTTAATTTGTCTATATTTATTACCTGTGCAGGTCCAAGGGCATGAAGAAATATACTGCCGTTGATAAATGGAACACCCAGTTAAGGTCCTTGTACCAAACCATTAACAACCGAGTTGGCTGAGAGAGTATACACGAGTACTTTGTTTGTTGAGGAAGCTGTTTCGCTTTCGCTGGATTTGATCACTGCACCAAATGGAAACTAGGCTTTCTCAGTTGCGAAAGAAATGTGCATAGCAAAAGATACCTGCAAAGATTTCGGGTGATACGTGCAGCGGCTAAGGAGTAAATTAAGGTCGTGTTGGCCCCTTTCATTAAAATGTGGGGATTGGTAATTGTCCTTCCTGGACCATGGATTCTCTCTTTTTATGGTTCTCTGATTCAGTTTTTAGCTATACACTTCAGTTATCATGGTGAGGTTATCTGGTGGTTACCCCATATTTTGGTTATTCTGTTCATAAACAATGAATTTTCATCTGCAGGTTAAGCATTTTTGAAAACTTGCTGTTCCGCTGCCCTTCCCTCGAGTATCTAGTTCTACTGTAATGAATTTCTGGCAGATGTTTTGGAAAATATTTTTCGGGTGGGAATTTTGTCTTTCGAGTGTTGTGCTTGTTTACATGAAAGATTTATTGCAGAAAAAGGATATAGTGCAGGATCGTATTGCTTGCAGTTGTACTCATTTGAAAGCTGTCTAATTTGAGGAGAATAAATGATTAAGGAGTGCAACACCTTTCTATCAAATCTTTGTTATCTTTATCGCAGCATGAGAAACCATTTATTTGTATTTATCCTTTTTTGTGCGGAAAGGAGCGAGCGTTCATGGTATGCATGCTCAATTAAGACTACATAGAAATGTCATTCCGCGAGATGGTGATGTAGACACACACTCTCTCTCTCTCTCTCTCTCTCTCGATCTCGATATGTGGTGGTTCTCTCGGCCCGCCGCATGTTTAGCTTTCTTTTCTAGAGGTCTCTCCTCTCCCTCCCTCTCTGGTGTTCCTCTTCTTGAGGCTTATTATTTGTTTTGAATTTTTCTCCTCCACATGAGATCTTGAGATCCGCTTGTGGCGTAGAGACTCAACTTTGCTTTGATGCCGAAGATGTGTTTGGTACAGCGTAAAGCACAAACACAACGTAAAGCGAGAGGAAAGGTGTAGCTTAGAGCCTGAAGGGGCACACAACTTTTTTTTCCCCTAAAATTGTTTGGTTCGTTTAGAAAATTGTGGCGAAAAGCTCTCAATTTTTTTTCTACCGAGTATAGCTTCATTCATAAAAGGCTGTTTGGTTAGATATAGAAATGAGAAAGTAGTAATAGTTTCTCTTAAAGTCATTAGTGAGTTTTTCCGTTTTTGAATGTTGTTGAAAAGTATGATTTGAAAAATGTTATGTTTTTTCTGATGTTTGAATGATAATATGAAAGTGGAAAAAGTTACCACAAAGTTGACCATAAAATAATATTAAAATAAAAATTAATTAAAAAATATATTAAAAAAATTGTAATTAGAATACAAGTAAGATTTACATGATCACAAAATTAATTATTTTGAATTACAATTTATTATAAATATAATTTACATGATCACAAAATTAACTATATCACCCTAAATGTGAGAAAGTGATTGCGCAAAGGAAATTTTTTTTCTCATCTTTGTTCTCCGACACTTAAATAGATAGAAAATTGAGCGATTATACTTCATCATTTCTTACTTCCGCTCACGCCCAAAAATTGCATGTCAGAACTCAAGCTCTGGAATGCAACGGCCCACGCAGCTCTCACATCTATGCCGGACAATATCCAACAGTATCATATCGTATATTGAATATGTCTACACTCGAAACTTTTGATCGACAACAAAACCAAGATGATAAAAAATTGCTAAATATAGCTCTCGAAACTTTTGATCGACAACAAAACCAAGATGATAAAAAATTGCTAAATATAGCTCAGGTCACCTCAAAGATCACCCAAACAATGTAAACCATGAGAAAAAGCACAGCAAAAGAATGAGAGAATAATACTAAGTTAGAAAAATAATATTTCTGTAAAAAATAAGGATTCAAACCACCAAACACATACAGAGCCCCAACCATTGTGCCAAAGTTGCTTTCAGCGGAAGAAAGAAGATGCGAAAACAATGAACCTACAACACAAGAAGGGGAAAAAAATCCAAGCCCATCTGCCCAAACTGTGAAAATAAGATCACCAGCAAGTAAGCACAAAACATCAACAGAAGCGCACAAACAACCAAGAGTCAGAAAACACACAAATATCATCGTGTTTGTCTCCTTTTCCCACGGCTAGCTAACCAAATAAAACTACCTATAAACACAGGAAATTTATAATTAAAAAAAAAAAAAAAACCCAGAACACTGCTACTTATCTGCCCTTGAATTCCTTTTTCCTGGCTTTCTTTTTTATAAAATAAGGACCAGATTTATGAGAGGGATTGATTAAATTCCTCACTTGGCCATCATGACTTTGACAAACTCCTCATAGTTAATCTGGCCGTCACCATCAACATCAGCTTCACGGATCATCTCATCCACCTCCTCGTCGGTCAGCTTCTCGCCAAGGTTGGTCATGACGTGGCGGAGCTCAGCAGCTGAGATGAAGCCATTCTGATCCTTGTCAAACACCCGGAATGCTTCCTTAAGCTCCTCTTCAGAGTCGGTATCCTTCATCTTACGGGCCATCAGGTTGAGAAACTCTGGGAAGTCAATTGTTCCATTGCCATCAGCATCCACCTCATTGATCATGTCCTGCAGTTCAGCCTCTGTGGGATTCTGACCGAGTGATCGCATAACAGTTCCCAGCTCCTTGGTTGTGATGCAACCTGTTTGGATTATACCAGAGTGAAAACAACTTCAACTAATGCTTTCTTTTTCCATAAGAAACATGCATGCCTTCTATTTATTAAAACAAATGTAGTGTATAGATCAATAAGTATTCTCACCTTTCTTTTTTTTTCTTTTCCCCCCTAGCACAGGATAACATTGGTTGATACAAAGTAAACAAGTTCAGTGGCACTAAATTATGTTTTACTCAAAATCTAGGGCACCCTTGAAGATAGATTAAAGAAGAGAAAGAAACAAATTTTGAATATTCTAACCAACACTTACATCAACTTATCAAGTACAAATTGCACCAGCAAATATCGGCTAAACGCAAACAACATGCACAAACACAAATACATAAGTCTCTAACATGCAATTAGCATACTATGTTGAATAACAACGATAATAGCCATGCATTTATGATATGTAGCTTCTAGGATGGCAAGAGGGAGGTCGCAAGATTCATATCCTACACTATTTCTCAACAAACACAGAAGCAACTTAGTTAATTCGTCAACAGCTAGTTATAGTTGATAAAAACTATGTATCATCATCAATAGCAGTCCTAATAATGGATGGGTGTGCGCAACTATTTCAGAAGATTTGTCAGTGGCATAACTAATCATCCACACAAGCTACAAGATATATTGATCTGAAATGCTCATCTAAAAAAGATAAAAAAAAAGAAGAATGCACATGAAAAGATTGACTCCTTTTTTGGCTTCTCTCCATTATGGAAATTAAATTAAGATGCTTCATGCTTCGCCATTGTGAAAACATGCCTAAAGAACAAATGAGAGAGGAAAGCTTAACAACATACCCTCCTAATGGCTATGATAGAATTGCCAAATTTAACCCAAGCCAAACAAAAATAGAACCTGGCAGAAAATTGGAAAGAAAATTGCCAAACTTGCATGATGTGCAGGATCAGGGCAAGCCAACATGGTCCCTGAAAGTTCCAAATGATTCATGCAATATAAGAACGTGTATAGTAACATGGTTCTGAAAACTTCTAACCTTGATAGAGTCTGTAGATTTTAACCTTATGTTTCTAGTAGCCTTCCTTCTACAAAAGCACTCTAGTTACCTCAGTGTGTACTCTTGCTCAAGTGGGATCTTGATCCATTCAACATCAGCACAAAAGTCATTAAGAAAGTTAATCCTTTTTATAAAATACTTCTATTGTAATCTTCCGACATTCTACTCAAACTTCTTCAACAATTCCATGCACAGATCTGTTTTAATACTAATCTGATTTAACATACACCAAAACCTCAACAAGTTCGAGGAACACCCTATTAATTGCAAATATATAGTTATCAAAATAGAGACTTCATGCATATCGCTAACACTAGTGAGTTAATGGCATACCCAATAAGAAATCAATGTTCAGATTCAGTGTCAAGTTAAATAACATAACCCAATTTCAAATTCTTATCAACAAGGACAATTCCCAACATAGACTGATTTTTCCTTTCTCATTTTGAACTCCATTCCTTGATCTACTCATAATGTTTCCTCCCATTCCCACGAATAGATAATATTTGGAGTCTTCCATAAATGGCTGAGTCATGTATGAAGATCCAAGTTTAATTTGTATATAGTGTGGAAATCAGGAAACTTTGCAGCAACTCTACATACTTTTGGTTTCTCTAAGAACAAATAGAAATCTTAACACCTTCTGTAAGTTGATGTATTAGACCCCAATCTAGTAATCTACAACTAATTAATGCTGAACTAGATTCTAGAATGATGTGTCAAGGCCAACATGATGTTGCGCAAAAATCCTCAAGTCCAAGAACATACAGAACATTGCAAACTTTGAACCATTTTATGTGTATTTTCTCCATGCATAGAACAAAGCTAGAAGCTTGATTATGTTTAAACATTCAACCTCACCCATTTAGTTTTAACCATACTCAAACCCTATGTTGCAAGAACACGACCCTGCCACTGTGGCCATGACACAACAACACATGACAAATTCTATAAAATACATAGGATAAATGTGTCTGACACGTCCAATAAATATCAGACATGACACGACTTCACGACAGGGGTATCTATGCTACAAAGCTCAATCCGCATGGTTATAAAAGAACTAGGACATAGAGCCAGTACTAAAGTCCTGCATTAGCTAGATGACACAATAAAGAGAATCTAATCTCTTTATACATAATTGGATTCAACTCCTAATTCCAATTTCAATACTTGATGAACATCTCAAAAGAGGTTATTATGACAAGAAGGAACATGATACACAAGGAAAAGTTGGAATTATAGATCAATCTTCAGATCTCGCTATCTGATGTGTGACAGCATGGTTCCACCAATGCAATCCCAAACAAACATGAAGAACACCGCGAAGAAAATGGACAATCAAAAATAACCCACGAACAACATGATGGACATGCGGATATCCCTCGCGATATCCTTGCTCAATAAAAAGAAGCACACTAGTCGTGATCCTTATTCCATAAAAAAATGTTATCAATGTCAATTTAATGTCCAGCAATATTGCAGGAATGGCAAGTTTGAAGGCCCAAACTCACATGCAGAGTCAGTTCTGCCGACACACATCGCACATACACCACATATCTGTGGTTGTCCCTTTGTGATATCCTTGCTCAATGAAAGAAGCACATTTGCGTTAACCCTCGTGATCCACAAGACTTGCAATCCTTAAGACGAGACTCGTACGCTAGTTTTTTGTCCGTACAATGTTCTCAAGTCAATTTAATATTCAGCAATATCACGACAATGACAAATCTAAAGGCCCCAATTCATGCCTTCCTAGGTCCGCCCTACCTCGTATGCTAAAAATGCAGTGAGTTCATGGAAAAATGAATGCCATGCACATTATAATCAAAAGCAACTGAATGAATGCAAACAAGGTTCAACGGTCTAAAAACACACGATCTTTAAGAGTTTTCCTTTTAGTTCCACATCTAACTGCATGCCTCCAGATCTAATCAATCAAACAGTAAGATCAATTTCAATACAAGACATTAAGATCAGAAGCAAGATCCAAACGAAACAACTCTGCTTATCAAACCAATCCTGCAAAAAAGAAGCAACACGATCCAAACCTAACCAGCACAACGAGATCCCATCAAGAAACACAGAAACCCCAGACCAACGCAAAATCCAACAAAACCAGCGGATCCGAGAACGGATCCATCAAGAAAAGGATAAGAAATCAGAGATCAGGTGGAGTCGCCGGATCTTACCATCTCCATCCTTGTCGAAGAGGCTGAAGGCCTCCTTGAACTCGGAGATCTGGTCGTCGGTGAGCTGATCCGCCATGGGAGGGGAGAGAGGGGGAAGTTTTCTAGTTTTCTAGAGAGAGAGAGCAAGGAGATGGAGATCGATTTAAGAGAGAGGAGAGAGAAAGAGGCAGCAGCGACCGTTTCTGGCTCTCCGCTCTCTCCCCCTCCGGAACTGAGACGCTATTTATACGCTCGGAACGGGGGGCATCCTGATATTTAATGCTTTCGCGATCCGAAATCATAGCAGGTTGCCGGAAATGCCCTCGTCCATTTAAGCTAATTACTTCTCAATGGGACACTTTGTGGATAAAAAAGACAACCTTAACCTTCTATGTATCCTTCACCACCGTTTGAAATTTGAGTTTTTTGATGAAAACTTTATTTTTCACCGTCTGTTATAATTACAAAAAGTTATTTTAGCCTTGTTCGAAGATGTGCAATGTGATGTGCATGTGAAGCAAGGTGTGCATATGAGCTATAGATTTGTGGAAAAAAAAAATTATGTGAATAGTGACTTAAAACAATATTAATTAATGATTTAAATAAAAAAAAAGAGCAAGATATTATCCATTATCATATAAAATAACAATTTGTATCTGATTTAACATTTTTATTACTTGATATCTAAAATGTTCAATAACATGTACATTTGTTGACGAGTGAGATAAAATCATTACATTATCTTCTTGATATGAGAAAGCAAACATAACACTCCCTACGCGTATGTAATTTATTAAGAACTTCCAAGATTTTAGGTGAGCCAACTGTCTAACTGTATCTTATCTAACTCTGTCACTAATAGGACATAAATGTTGTTTAAGTGAAATCTTATTGCACACTATCTCTTTTCGTGTATCTTTATTTTCTTTTACATCTCTTTAGGAATTTTCGTTATGAGAGATAGGGGTGGGCTCAACATACACCTAGAGTGAGAGATCACTCACATTGAATTTTATAAAATAATAAAAAATATATATTTTTTGTAACTTTTTTTGAATATAATCTCTTCTTTTTTAGATTATTTTTACTGACATAATGATATTTTGAGTTCTAAGTCATCTGAAAACTAATAAATCTAAGTTATTTGAAGTCACAAGTTCAAGTCTTGATAGGTGATAAGATAAAAGTAAGTGCCGTTGGATGTTTTTTAGTTTGTTTATGTTGTATAGGCCTATTCGTAATTTGCCGCTTTGACGGTCTCTCTTTCCAAATGAGGAAATGGCAGCGACGTCGCTGGCCACCAAAACAAAACAAGGAGAGCAAGGTAATTTCCAACTAAAGAATAAAGTACTGAAGAAGAGCACAAATGCTCGACTAAGCTAGTGCCCTATTTTGTCACACCCAAGAAAAGACCCACACACCTGACATGTCGGGTCACAATCACATGCGTCCAAGTCTCAGTGGACATCATGCGGTGTCAGCAGCTGTGGGTGAATAAAATATCTCTGGGACAACAGAAAAGATGGCCGGTGGTCTATTATTCGTGGTGCCCGTACTTTTTTATATATTTTTTAATTTTTATTTTTGGATTCTCTTCTTGTTTCTATTTAGGGGTGATTAGTATTTCGCCATCGCTCGACGCGGTTCGAACGCGGAGTGTACACATCAGCACTCGTGGATCTGGGGCCCACGAGCCACGTCAGTAGATCTCGGTATTACGCAAATGCCCCTACCCGCAAAAATCATGAAACGACCTGTTTGTGGGACCCACTGCCAGCACCATGAAGATAATGGCTCACAAGTCACCACACTGAGGATGA
This sequence comes from Agave tequilana, assembly GCA_038442645.1. NCBI lineage: Eukaryota > Viridiplantae > Streptophyta > Magnoliopsida > Asparagales > Asparagaceae > Agave > Agave tequilana. The sequence goes on from JAVJIF010022702.1 coordinate 29,822, forward strand.
TTTTTCTCCTTAAAAAAAAAAAAAAAAAAAAACCCAGTGAGGATGATTCAGGACCAGAGCCCGTAAGCCACAGATTTTAATAAATATTAACATAGCTAAATATAACTTTTACAAAGTTACGCTTATTGAGAAATATCATCTAAAAGGCTAAGTGAACTGAATTATAAAATTGTTTTTCATTCAAGTTCCGGTCAGCAGCTTGACTCACTGATAAAAAGATTAGGTGAGTTGTGATAAAAAATTAGAGTGAGTTGTGTGGAGTCTCAGATTTGAATCCGACTATGACTTATGTTTAAAAAACAAAGTTACGGAGTTTGAAAAAATTCCAATTAAAAATGAGTGGTATATCTTTCCTACAAACAGTCGAATCTGATTTTTAGGATCAAACCCGATAATTTGAGTCGGATTCTTACTGAATTATCTTATTAGAAATATTTTTTCCTACAAGATATAGCAATTGAGTGAACCTCTTTTAAAAATAATCTCATAATTTTATTCTCTTATCACTACGAATAATTTATTAATCATCAAATTGTACAACTATGAATTTTCATGGTAGTTTGATGGAAATTATTTTGAGAGTTCTATGGAATGTTATAGTAGTTTATTACAGTTTTTTTTTAAAAAAAAAAAAAATCCAGTAGTTCATTTAAATAAAATTTGTAGTTATTTTAAATTAAGAGCTAAATTGACTATTAACTTTACTCAACCCAAAAATCCAGTCACCAATCAGGTCTGGCCCAAATGCTTCCAATTAAATTATAACAAATAGAAAACAAACTCATCCATTTAACTTTTTATTTTTGATTGATTCAAACAACAATGAGGTTATTAACTTTCAAATTTTTCTGCACAAATGACGCAAATCAGATCCAAATTCAAATTTGTTCAGCAACTCCCTTCTCTGTTGCCACAAGAATGAGCATCAGCGTTCTGATCACTGCAGTACAAGCAAGGGTGCTGGCGGAACCCTTGCTTGCGCAGCAGCTCCCTTGCACGCAACACAATCTCCCTATTGCTCACCCTGCCCCCCTCCTCCTTCAGCACCAGCTGAACTGCGTTGCTGAACGCGCCGTACGCCTTCCGGCCGCCGCCGCCGCCCTCCTCGTCGGGGCTCATGTCCGCCGACGTCTCGTTCGTCTGGCACCCGCTGGCAAAACCCCGTCGTCGGGGCTGACAGGGTTTTGCGGCGCGAAGCAGGCCGCCGAGCGAGAATTTGGCGCTCGCGTCAGGGCCGAAGATGTCCAGGAGATGGTCGCCGATGTGCTCGGACTCGACGCCGGAGAGTGATGCCACATGTTGCATGACTTCGTTGAAGGGGATGTTTTTCGGGCGGCGGGGGGGGCCGTCCGTCGGCTGCGGTCGCAGGCCCGACTTGTTCCTTCTCCTTGTCGATCAGGCCGCCGCTGTGGCACGAGTCGGAGATTATCGTGAAGCTCACCCCCCGTGGCAGGCGGTCGACAAGTTGCCTGAAGTCTACGTCTGCGTATTGCACCGGAGATGTTTTACATAGCTGAAAGTTCGTGCTATGATTTAAAAGATTTTCGTTATGATTTACCCGTAATGAGATTGAAGTCACACGGAACAATAGCCTCATCGCGCCTGGAATGCCCGTGGAGCGGCTTGACGGCCGGAATCAGGGTGCCGTGGCCGCTGTAATGGAAGAAGAGCACGTCGCCAGCTCAGCCCGGTCGACCATGCGGCGGAGGGCCAGCCGAATGTTGCACCGGTCGGCATGACCGGTGCACCGGGCACATCGTCAGGACCTGAATGTCGTCTGGCTCGAACCCGAACCGCTGGACCAGGACTTGTTCATGGACTCGACGTCGTTGATGCAGCCATGGAGCTCATTGCCGTGTTGAAGTAGTTGCATCCGACCAAGGTGGCTAGTCTCTTCTTCCCTTCTTCCATCTTGGCTAGAAATTGAAGTCAAGAGCTCAGAAAAGTTGTGTATGTTGTGAATTTATTGATCAAGAATGAGAGGGGGGTTCCTTCATTGGTGTTGTACTTATAGTTATGCATAGAGACAGTTTTTTCCTTGCTTCTTGGATGCAAACTCTTCAAATTTATGTGCACTTGACTTGACAGGAGAGATTTGCTTTTTAAAAAAAAAGGTTTGTAGAGTTAGAATGCAAGTGGGAGTCAATTTAATATACTCAATTTAGAAGCTAGAGTGGGTGGAAAATTCAGGGATCCAAAGAAGTTTACAAAGGGTCCACAATTTTCTAAAAAGTTGAACAATTAGAGACTAAGCAAATGTAACAAGTATTTTAGGATATTTGATAGTTAATTTAACAATAAATTTTGTAAGGACTTTTAGCCAAATTCTAGGTTTTTAAGCATTAGTGACCAATGGAAAAACTAGAAATAACAAATGCATGAACATGCATGATCTATATTGTGAAGGCTTGAACACCATTATAATTCACAAGATATCAGAAATAAAAGGTTACACCACTGTACTGAGGGGCACATGTATTCTAATGTGATAAAAATGCTCCTTCGTGAAAATCATTAGGTATTGGAGAAAACTAGAAAGGGAAAGAGAAAAAATTTTAAGTTCAATCTGAATCAAAGAATTCAATCTAAGTTAAGGAAGATGAATCATTGTTATTCTTAATTTTGACGTTTTTATTCTTACTTTGAAACTTTGATGAATGCCACATGTTTTACAAGAATGAAACCTATGTGCAAATCTAAGTTAAGGAACATAAGATGTACTGTCCGAAAGAAAATGAATCTTCTTCAAACTGAGATCTAAAATTAACTTAATCTCAACTTGAATTTGGACATTGATTTGATGTATGAAGTCCTACTTTTTCTCCTTTGGAAGAGAGAAGAGAAATTTACCTTTTGTATTCGTTGCCTTGTTTCATAAAAGTAGCTATATATTTACAATATAAAAAAGAAAAAAACTTATGAGATGAAATGTTCTTTGCTAGTACTCCGTCCCGAATATTTTCTTTATTATTTGTTTCAAATAATAGTATAGTCTGGTCTTGAATTTAGGATATCCAACTAAACAATCTATCCTTTCCATTGGAACCATGCCTAAGCGGCACTTCAATGTTTTTACCTTTGCTTAAACTTAATAGTTTAGATCCACGAACCGATCAGTGGTCAAAATAAGCATTAATCTGACACATTACTATAGTAGCACATGATAAGACCTCTTTGTAGCAAACAAATAACGGAATGTTGCTCTTCATGACCCATACTCTTCATCAAAACAATGGAGATTTGGGCTGCGTTCGACAAGTAGAATTAGGAATTAGTTTTTTTTGAGTGTTTGATTAGAATTAGATTTAGCTGATGTTTGGAGTTGAGATAGAAAGACAGAGAGGGCTAATTGGGACGTGAAGTGTTCGTTCTTGGTCTTTGCTTTCATTCACGTCTAGTGAAGCCCAACCATAAATTTTGGCTGGTTGAGTGAGAAGAGCTTGGACCAATGACACATCCTTCTTCCCATGCGTTTACTCTTTCTTGAAGGCCTCTTTCTTCTCTACCTTGATACATGCGTAATGTTTGGTGTTGGTTTGATGGTGATGGTTTCTTCACAAAAAATGGGGAGGAAGAGTTTGAGAAGCATTCTCAGTTTGTAACTTCAAGACAAGACTTCAAACTCATGTTCTTTCAAGACAAAGACTTCACCCCAAATTCATTTGGATTCCAATTTTTCATTTGGACTCTCAAACCTTGTACAGTTCATGCATTCACTAAAAACTTGCTAGAAAAATTCACTGGCTTGCCTGCTCAATGTTGAGGCAATTAGGTAAAGCTTTGATGATTGAGTGATTCTTGATTGTGGTGCTCTTTGCTCTGCTCTCTTCGACGAATGTCTGCCGACGTTCAGATAAGGGAATGCTTCCCAAACCGTTAAAGGAAAGGCTCGACGGAGGGAGGGAGATGCGGTGGGGTAAGGAAACACTTTCGGAGATTGAGATGTCGATTTGTTTTTCATCGAAAACAAGGAAGGCTGAGGTTACTGTAACCTTCCTTCGAGCTTTGCCTGCCCTTTTCTAATAAAGAATTCCGGCTCGGCCCTGGTAAAGCGCTAGCAACAACGTAAAAGAAGGGTCCATGTAGCTGCTGCGCCCGCCACTGAGCAGCAGGTTCGAGGCTGCTGAAAGAGTTCTAGGATTTTTTGTAGAAAAGGACAAGACAGAATTTTTTTTATTTGCGGGGAAGTGTTAAAGTGGAGAGTTATCTTATTCCTGCGAAAAATCATTTATTGTCAAAAACTTGGATAAAATTCTCATAACCCTGATTGAAACCTATCACCAACTTAATTATTATATTAATTGGGTATGTTTCTTCTTTTCTTCAATTTCCACCCATTTTTACTCTCAAGATAAAGGGTTTTTCTTTATACAGTTTGATTTTCAAAATAAGTCCTTCACAAGTCACAAATAGCGCCAACTCATGATAAGTTCTTTTATTTCATTTTTCATCTTAATTTCTGATTTTAATATTGTGAGCTTGTACGAAATCCTTATGTAATCTGCAGATCAATTAATTAATTATTATTCAGTTCTTTAGTTAAAAAAATTGGCGAAGTCAATCTTTCTTTCAGTTAAGAAAATATATGCGTAAGTTTGCAAAAATGCTGCAAATTATACAAGTTTATTATTTTTTTTTATGAATTACTAAACAAAGATTTGCAAATATAAAATGAAAGTGATCTTTCAGTTAAACGTTCAAAGAGGAAAATACAAAAAGAATGTTCATAAATATAGTTGAAGAAAAGAAAAATGTTAGACATTATAAAATGAAATCTATCGTTTTTGTTAAAAGTTAATAAATTCAATCCAAGTGTACCCCTGTAATAAGCTAGTATAACAATTGTAAGCTAGCATAACAAATTGTTGCAAATTGTACAATGAAAGTGCTGTTTTTGCTAAATTTCCAGAAAGAAGTGAAAATGAAAAAAATTTTAAAGGAATTGAACCCGACGTGAATCGAACACGCAACCTTCTGATCTGGAGTCAGACGCGCTACCATTGCGCCACGGATCCTCTTGTGATCGATTTACTTATAAATTTATAAATTTGTTAGTGAGATAGATGAAGCCTTACCGAGAGATTTCAGATCCAAAACTAGAGCCCAGTTTCGTCAAGGCCATGTTTGTTTGCCTTGAAGTGAGCGGAAATTGAGTTTTTATTGGTTCTGACATGTGAGGCCCCGAACTTTCCCTCCCCTCCACTCTGTTTGCTTGCTGTGAAAGCTGAGAGGGAAATTACCCCTCTACCTAAGCTTTTCGTGCCTACAGTATTTTGTTAGAATTCCGAGTTAAAAGCTTGAAAAACATGCGAAAACCGAATCATGAGGCCCCATACACTTTTCCTTTATTTGTTTTCCAGCGACCAAACATGACCGAAAGTAAACAAGAAAAATTGTCCAGGGCCATGGACCCTCGAAATTCATTATTATAATCATATATTTTGGAACTCGATAATAAATTCAGCAAAAGTTTACATGCCAAGAGTTTCGGAGCAAAAAACCTAGACAACAAATTGAATAAGCAAAATCACAGAATTTTGAGATGAGGGAGCATGAATTTACGTGGTTCGGCCTATGTCTACAAGTGAATTAGGAGCAGTGATTCACTACGGGCCTGTTTGGTTAAGGGTGGAAGTGAGGAAGTGAAGAAGTAAGGAAGTGGTAATAGTTCCTTTTGAAACTTGGGATTGATTAGTAAGTTTTTCGGTATTTGAATGTTGTTGGGATGTGTGATTTGAAAATGTTATGTCTTTTTCAGTGTTTGAATGGTAATGTGAAAGTGGAAGTGGAAACGTTGACCACAAAGTTGATCGCAAAATAATATTAAAATAAAAATTAATTAGAAAAAATAAAAAATGGACTGTACTTAGAATGTAAGTGAGATTTACATGATCAAAGAAATTAATTGTTTTGTACTACACTTATTACAAATGAGATTTACATGACCACAAATTAACTATAGCATTCTGAAAGTGAGGAAATGGTTGTGTAAAAGAGAAGAGAAAAAGAAAAGGGTTTTCTTATTCCTTTTCCGGTGTTTGGATAGATAGGAAAATGAGCAATTATACTTCCCAATTTCCTTATTTTCGCCCACTTCCCTGCATCCGAATACACCCTACAATCAAATTGTGAGATACAAATTTGGATCAACTCATCAACTAATCGAGATTATAGAGTCGAGACATAAATAAGACAGAATTGAGAAATGAGGGTATCATAAAACTTGTGAGTTCTCACAAGGAGATCACAAATTTAATGTAACTAAATATTATAAAAGTAACTCAGTCCAATATACCACTAAGCATCGCTCAAGCAGCAAACCACTTTCTTCCTTTGTGGAAGGTTGTAAGTCCGCATCTCTCCATGCATAGTGGGAGAAGGAATTTTTCAAACTAAATCTTTAAAATATACTAAAAGGCATATTACACAACGTCTGAACTTCATCAGTGCAAGGGTCCCTGGGTCGACTATTGATGCAGATTGGAAGCAAAATGTTGGCTAGATCTCCCTCTACCCCAAAGAACCCAAGGTGAAACGCAACGTAGAATAACACAGAAATCCACCAGAAAGAAAGAGATGATTTCTCAAATTTATTGAATTTCAAGATATGTAAACTCTAATACATAAATCCTAATGCAACCCAAAGTTTTTCTAACACTTTGAGAGAGTTTTATACCAAAATGAGGTTACTGAAAATGGGTCTTGTTTGTCAAAATGGAGTTACTGAAATGGGAGTTTGAAAGTCCCCAATCTTATAAACTGGGATTATTGAAACTCCACTTTGAGCAGAGTTTTCATTTGCCAAACGAGGCCTAAAATCTATCTTAAATAATTATATTAGAAACTTTAAAGTTCAAACAGAAAAAAGAAAGCAATAAAAACAAAAAATTCTCTGCTAATCAACATACTTTAAGATTTTATAAAACTGGTTCAGATTTTATAGATCACCCTGCAGAATTTGCAGAACTATCTATGGAATTTGGAACACCTTAACTTTCTTACACATGCTGTGATTTAGGTGTTTTAGAATGTGATAGAATGATCATTTTATTCTCTTGATCTTGAAATAGAAAAATACGGTGTTTCGAACTTCTAAACTTATCAAATTTACTGAATTTTCTTATATCAACTGCTCACTCAACGGTGGAGTTCCTTTCCCCACATTCCCCACTTAATATTAATAAAAATATCACTTGACTATAAAAGTAGGATATAAACACAGAATATGAAAAAAAAAAATTAAGCACTGTTCACATGGTTGAAGGAAAAAGAATCCACAAGCTCGATGCTAGAAGATCCTGCTGCACGTGGACAACAATGCATTTGGTGCCGTTTAGGGCCTGCTTGGATCCCAATTACAAATCGGGAAATCTGAGCTTGTGTCGCGTCAAATAGAAATCCAAAGAATTTCTACGTCTCTTACAATGAGAGATCACGTAAGAATTCTGTGATCCCATCTATCATCGTCATTTTTTTTTTCTTTTCGTGAGCAACCAAACACTCTTATTAGATTTGAGTGAAGTGACTGATATAGTCAGGCTTTTCTCGGTTCAAAAATAACAAACAACAAGACCTTAAGCCGAGAGCTTATTTTATGAATTTTTACAGTCAAATCATTCTTCACTAAGTAATTTTTTCCCCCTCCTCTCTTGGGAACTATATTCATTCACTATTGGAATATCTTCATGGCACTACTCTGCAAATGTTTCAATTTTCACTGCATATGCAAATACAACAAACTGGAACAGAGCTCGACCGCGCCCGTGCCACTCTATGCAATGCAGCAGTGAAAGGCTAAAGAACTGCAGAATTTTGTAACACATACTACTAAAAGCAAAAGAGTTTCACAGCTGCAGGTGTTCAGAACCTCCCAGGTTAGCTACATTATTCTGTACATGTTGACGGGAGGGTGGACAGGATGCTTGATCTACCTTGTGAGAGGCTTATAAAGGACTACCGTCACATACTTGGAACGGTATCTGTGAGTGAGCCCAAGGGCGACCACTGACCGGGCAGCCCACCCTTTCTCGATGAAGAGGTGGTCGAGGACGACATGTTGGGGCTTCTCGGAAGCAGATCCATCCAGTTTTCGGGGCCCAGAGAGGTGAGATGCATCTGCGGTGGGAGGGCCGGTGGCTCCTTCGCAAACTCCTCTTCCTCGGGGAACGGGTGAGCATAGCTGTTGAATGGGGAAGAAGGGGGGCCGAATTCTTTAACACTTCCAATGTTTTCAGGAACAATGTCCTGGATCAAAAACGAGAAATATCATGTCCAAACAGACAGTGTTAAACTCATCTTCTTCTTTATGTGAATCAACAATTTGAAATGACAACTGTTGGCTTCAAAAAGTTAGCATGCTTAAAGCATTGGTTAGTGAACTTTGCTGAGCCAAAAATAAACTCCAGCATGAGGATGGTGATAGCATCTCTCGCTGGTGGTGAGTACAGGCACAGGAGATGCATGGGATAATATCTGCCTGGATGATCTAACTCCAACCTCAACACCTCTAATAAATGATCTGCACGAGTCATGTCGATCCCCATGGCCTGAAACCTAACTAGATTCAAACACATGAACTTTGAGTACCGCTTGTCTATGATGTAGTACTCACATTACCTTACTGCTCTTTCACAACCACTAGATGCACAGGAAAAATGTGTATCAACCATATGATTTTTCATTTAATACGGGCATGGCACCTGATAATGCCATGCCCTTATTAAATTTGATGTTCCTTGTACATCTTCCTATAGACAAGAGGTTAGAAAAATATACAGTCCCAATGAATTCTGAAATTACACTTGATCACCCCAACCTTACCAACAACCCAAAATCTGCTTAGGATGGCCAGTGAGGACACACACATTGATAAAAGATGGGAATGGGTTGTGGGAATTCCCAAGTTCAAGCGTTGGCTATGGCCTGTATTCCACACACACACACACACACACACACACACAACTGCACTTAGGATGAAGCAAGATTTCCACACAACTGGCTCAACTTGCATAATCTGTACCACTAGCTATATATTAGTGGCATGGCCTGGTGGTTAGTGTGTTATTCTACGCCCTTCCACAAAGATGGAAACTGGATAATTCCTCTCTCCATGATCACCTACTTACTTTTTGATATCTGAATTTACCTTTTCTTCCCTTTTATTTTTTCTATCAGAATTTTATTTCTATGTTTAGTTTGGACAGACAAATACTAACCTGAAACATTTTCTCAAGTCCAGGAAAAACTAAAATCTAGGGTTATACTGTAACGTGAGTTGTTAGGTGTCTAAGAAAAAAAAAAAACACGATAAAAATCTTATATGAGGTTTATGACATGCTCGCGGAAAGATATAAAGGGTCATACAATGATAATATGAATACTCACATTTACATCGAGAATGTTGGAAATCTGCCCGTTCTCATCAGCAAAGGAAGGAAGATCAGGAATGTGTCTCAATTCTCCATCTACGATAAACTTGTAGTGATAGATTCCAGACGGAAGGACTAGCAGGATGGAATGATCTTTGCCTGACCTATGCAATGCCCTCCTATAAATACGCTCAGATTTTAGAGACTTTTCTCTTAACCTAAAAAATCATACATCTTTCAGAGGTTCTCTTTATTGAAGATAGAATACCTCGACTTCCAGTTATCCCATGATCCTTCTACAGCAACTTCATTTCCCGCATAATTCCATGTGATCAATGTGGGGATCCCTTTCGAGGGGCTGTGTCTGAATGTCCATGACTGTCGTTTGTCCCTGATAGCTGATTCCAAACTGGTGGTGGGCATCAGGTCTCTGCAAGGGAGCGACTGGAACCTGCAAGAAAAGACACCTTGACAATTAGCCATAAGCATAAATGGAAGATGAAAGTTGAAAATATGAATTTCTGCCGATGAAGTGAGAATAATTTCATAAGAACTTTTGTACACACTGCCCTGATTCTGCTTCCATTTCAGGGAACTGATACTAGAACTGTCGTGAGGACATGCAAAGCCATGGTTATGTATCATTATACGGTTAGGCAGAGTCTATCCACCATTCTTACTGGCAGCTAGAAGAGAACTCTCCACATAGTTAAGCAGTAACAATCAGTTATTAAGTACTACATGGGATTGCCAAGCATATTGGAAGCTTATGAAAAGTTTTGTTTTCTAAGCACGACAATATGTTTAAGCATCAAAAGCAAATTAACATGGAATAAAGAGCAAAAAAGATCTCAAAGGTCTGGAACCAGCTTCTTGGCATTTACTACAAACTCCAAAGAACTTCGAGATCATTTTTGATGATTTATTGAAAAGTCCTCTCTGGTTCTCAGATCTAAAGTTGCGAGGAGAAAGCTGATTTCCAAATCTTGAAAAAATTTATACAGTTAATCCAAATGATATATTCGTCCATAATCTACTCTCATTGAGTCACCTACTCTCATAAATCGAGTCACAATGTACAGAATTTGCTCGGAAGATCTGTTCTAAGCACAAAACGTTCCTCATGGAGAAAGGCAGAAGTCCCAAGAGAGGTCAAATAATCACCATACTCCGCCTTTTCCATGTTTATACTACTTGAAGCTCTTGAGATTCTTGACAGTATTTCATATATTTAATGGACATTAAAACATGACAAGTTAAAGTTTTCTAGGGATGTTGGCTAAGATTTCTACGCGAAAACCAGTTCATTTATTAACCTTATTGTATATGAGATATACTAATATATTAAATTATTCATGAAAATTGAAGGGTTTCAATTCTGACAGCAACGTAGCTCCAAAGGCCTGTCTGGGTGATCGAGGAGGTGCGCACCCGAGGGCACCAAGGTATATTGACATTTGACATCCTTATAGAGAATCTAGTAGGTATCTATAAAGGTTGGGTTGAATGGCATCGATTTCAAAAGTGTCACAGACGACAATTTAAACTGCAAGACAATGCTAAAGTTTACTCTTCCTAAAAATCTAGGTAACAAAGCCAAAAGTTCCCCATTCCAAGAGTCTTTCACATTTTATTTGGGGCACAGAGTTTTTGTACATATCATATTACCTATAAGCTCCACAATCCATTTGACATTCTGACATCCAGTTTTTATGAGTTTGTACATCTGTTACATGCATGAATCCTATAGCATGGGCACAGGATCAACTCATTTCTAAACATCTAGCTGTATTTTGTTGCAAAATAAGAAAGACATCAATTTCAAATTTGTGCTAACAATGAAAATTGGCAGCAAAACCAAAATATGCCATCTTAAATGACCAAAAAACTCCACGAATAACCATAACTTGATTGTCTTATTTATAGTGCTTTTAATGGATGAACATCAGTATCATACTTTCTTTAGTCTCTGGATTGTGTTGCAACATAAAAAAGAAAAGAAAAGAAAAAAAAAAACCTTCAAAGTTTTATCTTCAACAGACAATAAATAATTGAATTCATACTTCTCCCCTCAAAGCTATCTACATTAGGGTATTGTGTTGGACTTGGGGCACCATCCCAAAAGACTAACCTTCTAGGTGAAGTTGCCCAAATATTTATATACCCAAGACCATTCCCACGTCTAGCCGATGTGGGACTATTTGTTCGACCCAAATCCTAACAATTCCCCCCTCGAACAAAGAGTCTCCCTGCAAGCTCAACTATTTTCACACTGAAGATTAAATGTTCCATCAAGATCCAACTCTTCACTGCGTGAGGTGACGACACGCCTTATATGAAGTACCAACTGCAGTCGGTCACTCCTCTACACCGCGTGATAGACCGCGTGACAGGCGTGCGCCTATTGCAAAGGAGCACCACTGTCAAATTTCTCGAGAGCCCAGCATTAGCTTCACAGGGGCTATTGCGCCTTTTTGCGCCAGTGGGGTGGGCAGGCTCATTGCGCCTTTGCGCCGTTGGGGATCTACATCGTCGAACATCACCCACACACACGACTAAGTTCGGGGAATAGCTCTGATACCACTTGTTAGACTTGGGGCGCCATCGCAAAAGACTAGCCTTCTAGGTGGAGTTGCCCAAATACTTATATACCCAAGACCATCCCCACGTCTAGCCGATATGAGACTATTTATTCGACCCAAATCCCAACATATTGCATATTATTCAACAAATGACATTGAGATTCAAGTTTGATTATAGGTGGTTTCACCAACTAGTGAACTTACAAAAATTTTGTAGCAATTTTTTTTTCTTTTTTTGCTTCCCTGGTTCCATTTTAAACATAGGTGTTTTCACTCACTAATTAATTTAAAATTCATGGAGCAAAAGTTCCAAACTAGTTCCAAATATGCTCTTTTTTATACACATTGAAAGCTGCATACTTCCTTTCCTTTTCCGGGGCTTCAAATATTGTTCATACATGCACTACTGTCAAAATTGTCAGACCACTCTAGCAAAAGCTTAAGCTTATGCATTGCGGTCCAACAATATATTGAACAAACTTAAAACTTACCTCCCCCTCAGGTGAGTTTCAGCCATGTGAAAAGGCCTCCAAGGACTCACTTGAAAAGGCAGAACAAATTTGAACCATACTCCGAATTTCCAAAATGAAGTTTAAACCGAAGATCTCTAGAAAGCTGGTGACTCGGACATCACGTGAGATAATCATCTTATCAAAAAACCTTATGCCAATAGGTTGGACTCGGAGGCCTATAAGGCGTGGTCTCAAATATTGGCTGATTTTGATGTATACCCGCCCATACCGTATCGGGTTTTTTAGGTACATGATACAATATTAAGCTATAATATCGTTTGGTATTGACCAACATTGATACTAAAAACCATTGGCCAATGCCGATACATCGCGAAAAGGTAAAGCAAGCAAACATAACATAAATAATTCATTAGACTTGCACAAGTTTGATACAAGCTGCCGTAGCTTTGTTTGGCAACCAACTTTAACATTCAGATATTTTTTAATATAAAATCCGGACTTTTATTATTTCCTGTAACATTTTAAAAGAACCAAATCTTTCTAAAACACTGAAACTTTCTTGGCCTGAGGTTGATACTTTAATCTCTCATTTGATGTTTTCTGTTGGCATGCTAATTTGTGGTAGCATTATTTAATTGCAGATCACATTTCAAACATCTGCAAGCCTTGTGCTTCTTCCTTTAACCATGGTTTTGTACATCCAATATAGATTAATTTCCTAAAGAAAATTTCCAATATAGATACATATTAACCATTTATCTATTGGTTCCTGGCTTGTTCAATCCAATCTCCTATATCGTTTTTATCATTTTTATTTTTATTGAAACCAGATAATTTTGAGAAAATGCTGAATGCATTTTTTAATGGCTTTAGCATTTTTTTTAATGGGTGACCCTACCTCATTTGAATATAATGGATTTAAAAGAAGAGACTTTGTGCTGTGTGTGTAGGCGCGTGTGTTTGACCCGGAGAGAGATGTATGTTAATTTCTACATCTCAGAATATTCATCCTGGCAAACACCGCTGCAGCATACATACTATCTTTTAAAGGCCTTGCAGCTAATACATGAGCCTGAAGAAGGCAATACGTTGATTATTTACAATATACAAGGAGTTATCATATTCATGCATCGGTTAAGCCCAAGATTCATACAATTATACTTTAATGCATGATTTTCCATAAAATATGTTTGAAGAGTAAACAAAGGTACGCTAGAAGTAATGATTTTCTAATATATAATTTAAAATTTTATAGGTAGAATTCAAAATGGTGTATTCAATTGGGTTTTTGCAGTGACATGCAAGCTCGCAGCTGAGAGGAAAGGCATGGGTTCCGTTGCGGGTTGGGAAACATAACTTTTTTCTTTGGGAAATCTGGCACATGTTAGTTTTTCTTAGTTGATTTGTCAACCAACATGCCCTTATCCAAAATGCTCATCGCATCTTCCAGGCTTGAAGAAGCTGACAAGTTGACACCAATATGTGTGAGTTTCCACATATTTGATTCTTACATTGTCCTCGCTGTGTTTCCCACATTCCTAGTTTAGGAAGACAATCCACAATATTAGAGTTCTTGACAACATAGGTTGGGAAATGGGACCAAAGACTCAAAAGAAGTTTTGAGTTTGAATTTATATTTAGGCCTATAATTCCCATTCTTATGTAATTAAGAGCTAAACCATTTCCCCCCTGTCTTGAGCTTGGAGTTGACAAAATTATAGTTTGGCCAGGTTCCTGTTCCAGGCTGGCTAAATGAATGGAATGTGTTTGGGCTAGGCATGACCTGATAGATTGTCTTATACTACGTATGAGCCCAGAAATTAGCTAATGGTTACAACAACTTAGTTCAAACCTTCAGGCTCCATAATTCTATCCACTTGCTCAGAAAATATAAATTCTACGATTGGATGGATACAACTATTTGTATTGTGATGCTTTGCCAACATGGTCATACCCATATGCAAAGATCATAGGCCCTTCTGCTACTGTATCTGAATGAAATTCACGTTGTGCACGTATCTGCATCGTCATGCGAAACCAATGTTATGGCCACAAAATCATAGAATAACTGTGTTCCTTGCATGTTGCAAACCAAATTGCATGGAAAAGGAAAGATGTGAAATCTCTTTGAAATTTTAAGTCACCAAATTGTAATCATTCTACTATCTCGTCATTCAAATTGCATAAGACCAAGGTATGAAATCTTGATATCAACATCAGTCGTAGGTTTTTGGTAAAATCTGCAATGTCAGGATAATTGGCCGTTTGACTTGATGGCATTTGCAATGTCGGTATTGACTAGGTTGGATAAGCAATATTGTTACCGGCTATGTAAGAGTACTGGTATCAGGCAATACTGCAAACCTTGTATAGACAAAATTAACCAAATTTGACAAGAAGAAAACAGTGGAGAAAATTATAAAATGCAAGCACGATTCCCATATTCTCTACAACATCAACAATAGCAAGGATTGAAATTCAAAGAAACTCCAAATTTAAACAAATTCAGTACCTAAATTAATGTAATCACCATAAAATTCTTTCATCTTTCCTCTTCTCCTTCAGTAAGAACTTTGGAGAATTACGAGAGCTTAATGTTCATGTCCAACAAGTTGATTACTCACCAAATGCCTTATCGATTTATTACAATCCCTTCAGTTTCCATAGTT
>JAVJIF010022703.1:0-63141 GCA_038442645.1 Agave tequilana
CATCACCCACCCATTTACAAATGGATAATTTTATCAAACAAGTTAAAATCTTGGCTTTTCATGATACCATCTCCAACATAACATGCCCAACAATAATACTTAACACCATTAGTAGGATAGTTCCGGAGGATCCTTCAAGTGAAGCTTATATAATTCTTTCTTACACACAAAGGGGCAAAATACACTTCATGTGTCTCCATCACTTGACATTTGCACCATTAGAGTTTCATAAACACAAGTTCATAATTCCCCTTTCACATGTATATATAAAGTTCCCAAAGTAGATAGAAGAGTTAAAAAGAAAAGAGCAAGCAAAATGTAGAAGAGAAGTTATGATGCCATTGTTCCAACTCCTATCACACGATTACCACACCGCTTTATGCCGGTCTTTTACCTTTTCATGGCCTGAAACAATGATGTTATGGAATAGAGTGAGCTTGATAGCTTAGTGAGTAAACCATCATCTCTAGAAAATTTACATTTATATATGTGTGTGTGTGTGTGTAAAAGATTCAATAGATGAACTTAATAAAAAAGCTTATACTTATTCATATGGTTATAAGTATTGTGTTGGTGGTTATACCATAGGTTTCCATGTATGAAATGCTTAGTTCCTAATCTTCATTCATCTTGATTACGCCCGCACTGCACAAGTACTAAAGATATCACACTTTACATTTATACATACAAATAGCACATTCCATCACTTATAATATCGACCTGATACAAGTCCTATAATCACAAACATAATGACTGCACTAATTTATATAGCTCCACCTTCCACTCCTATCGGCTCCCGCCAGTCCCTTCCTCCAATATGTAATATATAAAAATTTTATACCGTCTTCTCGCTCCCGCCGGCTCTCCGACTTCTTTCTTCAATATATAATATATAAAAATTTTACACCGTCTTCCCCCCCACGGCTCCCGCCGTACCCTTCCTTCAATATATAATTTGTAAAAATTTTATACTATCTTCCCCCTCCTACCGGCTCCCGCCTGCCCTTTCTTTCAATATATAATATATAAAATTTTACACTGTCTTCTTCCTCCCACCAGCTCCCGCCAGCCCCTTCCTTCCATGCAAGAGAGAGCATATATGAATAAGTGAATAATAACATAGATAACTCATGGCCATGTCTTGCATACATCAATGAGACTATATCACCCCATAGAATTTCTAACATTCTATAGGAATAGTAGCACCAGCAAGTATACTAATGTACATACATACAAGTCACACATTGTTATGCATAATGTGCGCGTGTGTGTGTGACCCTCTACAACACCATGCGATATACATTATTACATGCCATTAGCATCACCATATCTTCTTGTCCATAGTTGGATTATAAATTCAACTTCCACCAACTAGTCCACTCCTTAGAAAATTGGGAACACATATTATTAGAGTTAAGTTAGAACCACATATAAAATTAAGCTTTAGAAGCATCACACACTATAAAACCATACTTAGTATCGGGCCATCCATAACACACGAAATTATACACCAATATAAGCATATGCCATAGACCAAACACTAGTATTGTTTTTTTGATGAAACTTCACATAAAAACAATGATTAATTTATCATAATTTGATTTATGTCACCTACAAAAATGGTTATAAAACAATCTTATCTTACTCATCTTTACCCGAAGAGTTTCTATGTTTGCCCACCTTCTTCGAGCGTTGAAATTGGTTAGATCACAGTCTTCTTGTGTCTAAACAATCACCTTATACAAAGAAAATCATCAGGATAAATTCCTAATGCTAATACCATCAAAACAAGTGGGTTACACACTATGTTATTGGATTTAAATTTTGAAAATTTTCAGTCAGAAATTATCTTACTTGAGGGTGAAATTGAGCCTTAAAAGTTTAGATTTTTGCTTAATTTCACCTCTC
Source organism: Agave tequilana (assembly GCA_038442645.1). Taxonomy (NCBI): domain Eukaryota; kingdom Viridiplantae; phylum Streptophyta; class Magnoliopsida; order Asparagales; family Asparagaceae; genus Agave; species Agave tequilana. The sequence continues at coordinate 1,909 of JAVJIF010022703.1, forward strand.
AAAAGTTAGATCTAGACCTAACAAGAACCCTCTTTCCTCCCGGCTCCTCCTCGCATGTGGGCCCACCCTCCAAGGCACGGTCAAGATGAGTCGCGCCGCCCTTGGCCGCGGCTGCGCCTGGCAGCCCCTTCCTCCCTGCTGGTTTGGAGGAAAGGAAAAGGAAAGAAAAGAGGGAAAAGAAAGAGGGGAGAAAAAAGAGGAACCTTTGGGTTTCTAGAGGAAGAGGGAGGAATAGGTTTCTAGGTTTCAGCCATGGCTCTCTCTTTTCTTTGAGGAAGAAGAGATGAGAAATTTTTTCCCATCCTGGCCTGGTAAACCCCTTTCTAATAATTTACAAGTTTGCCATGGTTTAGAATTCCCCAAGTGTCCTACACCCTAATCAAGGGCATCATGGCCCTTGATCTAGTGTCCTCATGCACAACTAACCACTCCACTAACTACGGAATAAGAATATGTGTGTGTGTGTTATATTGTATTTCTCTTGATATTTTTATTTATTTTTTATTTCTTAGTGGTATAATACTATAAGTTTAATAATACTATAAGTATAATACCACTATATATTTAGTATTAGTAGTGTACTTATGGTATGTAAATAAAGTCATGGCGCTTGTGTCAATATACATAACTCTAGAAAAAATTTTACTTATTAATTCCTTACATGAAAGTGAGTAGCTAATTAATATATAAAACTTGCTAATTAATAATTATAAGTGTTAATTTGATGTTATTAGTTACTGGGTCTTACATTATATGTTTCTGGTTGGTTGAAATATGTACATATTTCTACTGTGTGTCTGATACTGTAAAACTAATTTTTAAAAAATTTATAATATATACGACTTCAGTTTAAAAGCGACGTCGTGTATAGTTTCCACGTAGGCTCTTAAAAGAACCAACATAAAGAGGTATTCAATGTTAGTTCTTAATAGAACCGATGTGGAAAGAATACTTTCCATATCAGTTCTATTAAGAACCGACATTTAATGTATACTTTCCACGTCGGTTTTTAAAAGAATCAATGTGGAAAGTATGTGAGTTGTACGCCTATAAAAAAATAAAATTCTTTTAAATGTCGGTTATTTAAATAACCAATGTTAAATATTAATTTATCACATCAGGTAAAAACCGACGCTGGATAGGCGTTGGGTACTTTTTCTTTTCTACGTCAGTTTAAAACCGATGTTGAATGCCTTTTTTGTACTGGGGTGTTTGTATGTAGTGATAAATTCTTGTAGTGAGAGTTAGCGTGCATTTGTGAGGTATTCTCCTCACGTATATGCGTCACCAACTTTCGTCGCGTTCCCACTACAATATATTTTGGGAAGCGAGGCGTGACATTTTTTCTCAGCTAAAGTTGGGTTCTATTTAGTGCACACCGGCACTCACTACTAGTCATGTGGCTAGCATCAGAGAATTTTGAGACTCATCCGAAAACTTGTATGGAACTACAGTGTGTTTATAGTCATATATGTCTCTAATTGTTGCAGTTGGAGCTGCATTGCATTGGAGCTGCATTGCGTTGTTTAGCTGGATTTCAACTCTAACAAACATATCCCATTAGTGTAGCTGTTGTTGTGATCATTTTGAGCATAATTTCAGTTATAAAACTTCCACCATATTTGTTATTTCCATTCTAAAGCTAGTGTTGGAGTCAAAAATCCAAATTAATTGTTCCATGTTTACCTTGTTTTTATGATTCATGAAATGTTTGCTTTCCTAAAATAGATGAATCACGTAAAAAAGCAAATCAGACAGCGTTATCCATTACAATTTTCAGGTGCCATGTCAATCAAGAACCAGGAAAAACAATCAGTTAAGGAAGCAAGCTAGCATCAAACTCAGCTCAATCTCTTGCTCCTCAATTGTGCTGGCTGTTGCCATCAAAAATCTGAAGGAATGAGGTCCACACCGTAGAGATTCTTACATTTCTTTAAATCAGAAACACACAATATTTCAATTGGAAATTCCAAAAAGTTGCAGGCATGAATGCAACAATCCCTTGACCTTGTAAACGAAAAGGGTGTACTGCATGAAACTCAATACTACGCATTAACCAGTCATCTTTAACATTAACTTTAGTCTGCAGATAATAATCATTCGATATGATTCTCTCTCTCACACACACATAGAAAAGAACATGGCTCAGATGCTAATACATGCTTTTCTTTTTCTTTGAATGTGTCAATGTCTATTTTCACTGATGCCTCTCTCTCTCTCTCTCATCTCTGAGAGACAACAGCAACAAGAGAAAAACAAAAAGAAAAGAGGAACAAAATAAAGAAGATGATGGGCATCGGAGTTCGCGCTCCGGCGCGAATCGCGAGGCATATTCTCTCTTTCTACCATGTTTCTAACTGAACCTACACTGTAACTGGGTTGACCTATCTTTTCATGCATGATTGCAGAGCAAGGGAATTGTGGTGCGTCGCATGCATGGTACTTGCATCATGATCTAAAATAAGTTCAGTTTAATTACTAATTTGGTGATACTTTCTTCTTGTGTTCATTTCATCTCGATTGATTAAAATTTTAAACTATCAATGCACATCTACGCAATGTTAAATGGAATCAAAAGGCCATCCAACTTGAATTGAATGCTTCATGTTTATTACAATTTTGGATAGAATAATAATTGATTTTTGTATCCATGTCCACTAGAAAGAAGGCATGTCAGGATCCATCACTAAAACCGAACCATGCAATGTTATAAAAGTTCCTGTCTCATGTGAAGCAATATGACGATAGGAAATAGCCTCTGATTTCCTAATCAAGATTGAAAAATTGACTCGAGATTTTGCACTGTAAGAAATCTTTAGGATGAAAAGGCTCTTATTTTCAAGGTAGGAAAAATCATTTTGACCAGCTTTATTTTGGGACTCGAGGGTGACATAAAGAGGACTGCATGTTGTCCAACTCCATCTCTCAAACTCTATTTTGATAGTTAATGCCCAAATGTAAAAGAAATTTGATCTCATACTCTGACTGTTTTAGAACTTTCAAAGTATTGGATACATCCGCTACAATTGATATCAAAGCTTCGAGTCCTAACTTTACCTAGGATCTGCGTTCCTGAGTGAAAATTTTAACAGACTAACTGATGGGACTCCAGCTAATAGTTAATGCCCAGGATGTCTCTTTCGGCATTGGGACTTCTAAACATTTTTGAAGTATTGGTTCGATCCTTGGTAAAAATGCTCCTAGAAATCCCATGGGTCATTGTATTCCATTCTCTATATGTGCTTTTATCAAAATATGTCAACTCTAATAATATACAATTCGAAAAATAAAATTAGTTCAAATAATCCGACATGCAGTTTTTTGAAATTAAAGGGATTAGTGAGCTTGCTAAAAAATAGTTCAGTTGAAGAAGGAAAACCTATAATTTGGTATATTTTCTGGTGAAGCTGGTATTAATCTTACCCGTTGCAACTGCAACCGTCGAACGAGCATTCTCTACAATGAAGTTTATCAAGAATTCGTTGCGTAATAGAATGGGTGATGAGTTGATGAATGATTGCCTGTTGATTGTTTCCTCGAAAAAAATTGAAAAGGTGCAAACTTTTTTTTTTGATTGTAAAGAAAATTACAAGGGATCATTAATCCGATTACAAAAGAGGAGAGAACGGTTGGATCTCCCCTTTATTTAATACTGGGTTCTTTGTGTAGTGGTGGAAAGCGAATCTTGTTTTCCGTTGACTAGGTGAATGTTAAGCTCTTCTGGAAATCTTCTCCTTGGATCACAGGCGGAGTAGCACAGCTCCTATCCAATAAAATCTCAAAGAGAATTGGGCAAAAAACTTGGACTCAGCAACTTGGTAGAAGAGTTTAACTCTTTATCGGTATTTCTCAGCTGAAAATCCTGACCCCTCTTCAATAGCAAACTGAGCTATTTATAGGGGTTTTCAAGTATAAAATTGTCCACTAAAAATCCTCCATAATGGGGTTAACTCCCGTCATTACGTGGGCAGTAACTGACCCAGTAATGAGGGTAGTTATAACTGAGACACAGGGCTCCTCTGCAGTTGAAACGCAGGCTGTTTAGCCATTGAAATATTGTTAGATGCGGGCCTCGAGCTTTGCTAGATGCGGGCTTCGAGCCCTGCGTCTTGGCATTGCACTGATGATGGGACGCAGGTTTCGAGCCTCTTGTTTTTACACTACGATGATGCTGGGACGCGGGTTTCGAGCCCTGCGTTTTGGCATTGTAGTGATATTGAGATGTGGGCTTCGAGCTCTGCGTCTTGACATTGCAGTGATGTTGAGACACGGGCTTCGAGCTTTGCGTCTTAGCATTGCAGTGAATGGCTTTAATTAGCCTCACGTCTGAAGTATAAACTCTGCTATCTGAAGACTTATCATCAGTAATTTTTTAGACAGTCTACGCTTGTCTTCAGTGATTTTTTAGACAGTCTACAGAACCCCATCTAAAGTTTTCGAAACTCCGCGATTGATTGTGACGTGTTTCGAAATACTTTGAACTTTTTTTTGGCAGCAAGCTCTCAACACTGGACTCGCAATATTCTGAGATACCTTGAGCTCGATCTTGTCTGGATCTTGGTCTTCATGAGTGTATTGTTAAACTCTTTGAAGCCATCAGAGATGATCGTCGTGAGTGTCTTAGATACGCAGTCTAGACCTTCTCGGTGCTCTGAGCTGGCTGTCAGTGTACTATTTGTAAGTACACCTAGAGGTGGGTGAATAGGTGTATGGCTAATCTAATGACAAATAATGTGAAATTAAAAACAAATAGCAACACACTTAGTGTAACCAAAGAGTGTAGCTGAAATCCCGGTGAAGGGCTCTGAACTATCTCCTCTAAATTCCTCTAAATAAGAGTTGAGGTGCTATGTAAAGCTCCTTTGGTTCAACACAAGTATGACACACAATCAAACCTAAGCATATGAATGATATGAACAATATGATGCAATGCTCAATATAAGAGAGAGAGATATAGAGATAGTGGATCAAACGGAAACAACAAGATATGTTTCGAGGTTCGAGCCACTGCTCTACGTCCCCACCTTCACACAGGAGGATTTTCACTATATCGTCCACACAGGACTTCCCACATAGGGAACTTCCACTGAGGATTTGGGTAATACAACTTTGGAGTACACAACTTCTCTCTCCACAAATACAACCTCTACACAAGAGGTAAGACACAACACAAATCACCTCTACACTTAGAGGGATGGGCGCTTAGCCAAACAAGATCAACTTCACAATAGAGGGATAAAGGCTCAAAGCCACAACTCTGCAATCACCTCTTCACTAAGAGGGATACCAACACAACCTCCACAATCACCTCTCACTAGAGGGATATCAACACAATCACCTCTCACTAGAGGGATATCACAAAGTATGGAAGGTTTACAACTCTAGGTGATCACAAAGACCACAAACAACTTTTTCTCACTAAAACAAGATCCTATAGATAGGATAGATATGATAGCTCAAGTGTGAGAAAATAAAGAGTTTGGAAATCAAAATCACAAAGAAAAACTCTTGGGAAAAAACTCAAGATTGAAATATAAATGAAGATCAAAACAACTCCCAAAGACTTCTCCTTTTCTTGATTTTTTCAACCCTTTAAAAACAAATAAAGATAAAATCTTTAATCCCAAAACTCTTTTAAAAACTTGCTGTTTAAATGCTTAAGAAGATGAGAATTTTTTCTCTTGAAAAACTTGTATAAAACCAGCTCAAATGTGGGGTATTTATAGCCCCAAACAAATTCTGCCCATTGGCAGCCAGGAAAGGTCAGAAATGACCTTCCGGTCGACCTCCCGGTCGACCGACTAACGGTCATTTTTATGACCGTTGTGCCACCGGTCGACCGCCCGGTCGAGCGGGCCTGGAAACAAAGAGCAACGGCTCTCTGGCTGGTCAACCGCCCGGTCGACCGGAGCTGGATACAGAGAGCAGCAGCTCTCTGCCGGTCGACCGACCGGTCGACCGGGCCATTTCCAGAAAGTAGAGCTCTCTGGACGGTCGACCGCCCGGTCGACCGGCCCACCAGCCCAAGCTGGCGTGCACGCTTGTGCACGTCGGTCGACCAGACCGGTCGACCGACTTCTGTAGCGGTCGACCATCTGGTCGACTGGCAGAAGGCCAGTTCCAGGTTTAAGGGATGAAAAACTTAGGTATTTTGACTTCCATAAAATCCCGTAAAATCACTTAAATTCCACAAAAATATGTTCTTATAAGATCTTTGAAATACAAATATGTATGACAAAACTTCAACACATATTATAAAAATTTGAATTATTTTTGTGATATTGAAATTTTGCCTTAAACCAAAATCCGTATTTTTCAAAACTTGAATTTTTGAAATGGAAAACCGTTTTCTCAAAACTCATATAAATACAAAAACATGATATTGAAACAACTTTGAAACATATTGTATATGAATAGATCCAATATACATATAAAGAATTATATCTATGTTTTTGACATGAAATCCAATATCGGTGAAACCGAAAACCAAAACCAATATTTAAACTTGTGTGTATGTGAACTTGAGCATATCAACACTATCTAATCTATACAATGAACTAAATACAATTTTAAACTAAACAAACCAAAATCTTCTTGTAGACTCCTTCTCCAAGTCAACTCGATCCAAACACGATCCAACAAGCTTGACTCTAATCGAGTGCTAGATGTGATCTTGACGATCGAGCTCTTGAATCAACATATGAAAGCTCCAAAACTCTTTTGTTGAAGCTAACACCTACTAATAACTTGATCAAATATCTGAAACTAAATATCACAAGATTATTAGTAAACAATAATACATGAGTTAATCATCATCAAAACTAGAGTGAAGGGCCTCTGGGCCAACAATTTTCTCCTTTTTGATGATGACAAAACTCATGGGGTTATATATGCATGGATTAAAGTTAAGTTTCATAGAAGCTCCCCCTTAACTCATGCATAGCAATAAACAATAAAGATATGCAAATGAATGCTCAATATAAACATGCATAAACATGCATAATAAACATGAAATGAAATAAACATGCTCTTATACCAATTGTAAAAGTAAACAAACCAATTGCTCTTATACCAATTGTAAAAGAAAACAAATGCTCTTATACCAATTGTAAAACATGCAAAACAAATGCTCTTATACCAATTGTAAAAGTAAACAAAAGTAAACATGAGTAAACATGCTATATACATGCATATATAAAGCTTCAAATTACTCTCCCCCTTTTTGTCAAATCATCAACAAAGGGGTACTCAAAAGAAATTTGCTTCTTTTAGTCAAATCAAACATATAAGCAATATTTATCAAATCATTATGAAACCAAATTATGATACCAATAGAAAATGAGACAAGGTAAGTTTTTTTTTTTTGATACCAAATGAAACATATATATATTGTAAATCTTGATATCAATAGTAAATATTAGTACTAACTGAAAATAGTTTATAATTTTGATACCAATTGTAAGAATATATATATTGTAAGTATTGATATCAAGTGAAAGTAAAAACCAAATTTTTATGTAAACACAACTCATTTCAATAATGATACCAATATAAAATGAAGCATGATACCAATTGAAATATAAACCAATCCCTTTTGGTTAAACACTAAAATCATTTTTGCAATAAAGATACCAAATAGAGAATAATATCAATTTAAGATTCTTGATACCAATATTGAAAATGAAACATATACCAATTGAAAATATTTTTCATTAGGAGTGTAGAAACCAATTAAAAACTAAGATATCAATATCATTTTTCAACGTAAAGAGTGGGAGTAAGATACCAATTGTAGACAAAACCGATGGAAAGGTAAAACATGAATTTTCTCCCCTTTTATGAAATAATAATGAAAATGATGCATAAGCTTGTATGAGATACCAATTGAAAAGTAATTGTCATTAAGGACTAAATCAAGTTTAGCATAGTAAAATTTGTGCTTTAAGATATATAGATACAGTAAGCACAATCAAAACACATATATATGTATGAAAAAGTAAATACCAATTTAAATTGATACTATTTGAAGTTAAAGCATACATATATAGAAAATATATGAGTATACAAGATAAATATCAATTGTGATACCAATAAAAATACAATGAGGATCAAGTGTATAACTCATAAAGACCACCCTATCAGCATATGTTAAAATAATTTTCAATTTGAGCATGCAAGGCATGGTTGCCCATCCAACCACCCTTTGATGAAAGGGTTTTCAAAAAATAGGATTTGAAAATAATTTTTAGCATAGTTGAAAACTCTTCCAAAATGAAGAAATACGCAATTAGGTTATAATAAACTTGAAAATTAGTACGAAATCCTTCAAGTAAGGAATAAAATAAGAATATAATCTATGAACATATGAAAACCACACAATCAACACTCAAAGTCTATATAGCACATAAAATACTCATGAAAACAAAGTCATGAGAAAATATCAAGTAATGTGAGTGTACAAAGTCATGTAATCAACAAAATCATGGAATGAGGCATTTAAGTTCAATATGAAATTTCTTTACAAACATAAAAAAATATGAAAATTTAATTTTCATTAAAACAATACTAACTCCAAGGCATATGTATGTTTTGTCTAAACTAGAGTATACATACATATCCCAAACACAATTTGAGTCCATAATAAAATTTTGCATGAAAAGCAAATGACTCAAGGTTATACATGTATACCCAATAGTTTTAGATAAAATTTTCATATACATAAAGGAAAACACATTATCATAATAAACATGTCCAAAAATAGGGAATACAAGTTGAAATGCATTTATCATCAAAACTAGGCTATACTAGTACATCTAATGAGTACAAATGAGCACTCAAGCACAAACAAACATATAATAATATATTTGTGGCTCACTAGTTGTACAAGTATATACACAAGTTTTAATGAAAGCTACATCTAAACATGTAATCAAAACATGAAGCATGAAACAAAACATAAACTAATATGATCATTAAGTAAATGCACATGTCTTAGATCTATGATATACACAATAGTTAAACTATAGTGAGAACACAAAAATATAAGTCCATATAAATATAGGTGTATCTCAATTACTATATATGTATGTCATAAGTCTAATCATCATGGCATTTAACATAATAATCGTTGGAAAAATAAAACATGCTAAAAAATCAACAACATAAAAGCATGTAAACTAAATGGGAGTTAGAGATAGTTACCAAATCCAATAGGGCACATCTCTATATCTCCAAACTATGGTGGTCTTGCCACCAAACTCCCCTTGAAAGTGATGCATCAAAAATAGTCACCGTTTAGCTCGGAACGCATCCACCATCAAGGCACCGATGCTTCTCATGTCATGTGAGAGTCCACACCTATATCAAATAAAATAGGAGTGGCTTTTGGTACCCATACCTTATTGGGTCCATGGGGGTTAGCACTTTTCCTAATCCAAACAAATTTATTTGCAAAATTTACATTATGTATTCTATCATAACAAAACTTTGCAAGGTGGCCCTTACGTCCACAATGTGTACAAATGTACACATGAGCATATCTAGTATCATGTGTGTGAACATGAGGAGCACGTGTATGCCGTGTATGGTGTGCATGCATATGTGAAACTTGTTTCTTTCGAAACATAGATTCTAACTTTGTGTGGTTCAAAGCACATTCGCTCAAAGTGGAGCCCAAACAATCAACACTCTTCTTTAAATTACAAATATCATTTTCAATTATGGAAGAAGAGGTGGAGCATGCTATAGTAACACTAGATGGTGAAGTTATACTAGCATGACAAACATGTGAAGACAAATCATTTTTTAAAGTTTTATTGTCTTTTGAAATCAAATCTAGCTCTTTTGAGATTGAAGTAATGTTATTTTTCAAAGAGTCATTTTCTTTTAAAGTAAAATCAAGTTTTGAAGATAAGATCTTACTTTTCTTCAAAATATCATTGCAATCATTTTTATTTTTTAAAATCTTGTTTTCATTTAGGGCAAGATCAAGTTGGGATTTCAATGAGTCCCTTTCATTTGAAATTTCAACCTTTTCTTGCAAAGCCAAATAAAGTTTTGAAAACAAATCCTTATTTTCTTCTTTTAGTTTAGAGTTTTTCTTTTTCAAGTGTTAGTATTTTTGTAAAAAAATTTCACAAACAATAGATAGTTCTTCATTTAAAGCATCGGCATCAACAAAAATCAGCGCCAGAAGAACTAGCACTATCATCTAGATAGGTGTCCGAGTTTACCTCAAGGGAGTCATTCCCATGGATCATGTAGCAACGTTATTCGGATTCATCTCCACTAGATTTCTTCTCCACAATGTTTGGCGTTTGAAGCTTTGGAGAGGTCAATGTGTTCCACACTGCAAAGGCGGAATCACAATAAGAAACCACACGTAAATATTCTTTATTTAGAGTGCTCCTAAGTGCCTCAAGGACTTGTGCATTGGCCTCTATATGCTTGTTATTACCAAGATAGGATTTCTTGATAGCGGCAAAGAAAACATGCAATCCTAGGATTTTGAGGTACATAGTCATCTTAAACTTCCACAGATCGATGTTAGAAACATCAAACATGAGAGGGGAAAGATAATCCATGAGTGTGTGTAAACAAATAAGTGTGAAAATACAAATCTAGATTTGCAACCAAGATCTCACACCTAGGTGATTAAACCTAATATCAGGAGCGTAGGCTCTGATACCAATTGTAAGTACACCTAGAGAGGGGTGAATAGGTGTATGGCTAATCTAATGATAAATAATGCGGAATTAAAAATAAATAGCAACACACTTAGTGTAACCAAAGAGTGTAGTTGAATTCCCGGTGAAGGGCTCTGGACTATCTCCTCTAAATTCCTCTAAATAAGAGTTGAGGTGCTATGTAAAGCTCTCTTGGTTCAACACAAGTATGGCACACAATCAAACCTAAGCATATGAATGATATGAACAATATGATGCAATGCACAATATAAGAGAGAGTTAGAGATAGTGGATCAAACGCAAACAACAAGATTATTTCGAGGTTCGAGCCACTGCTCTACGTCCCCGCCTTCACACAAAAGGATTTCCACTATATCGTCCACACAGGACTTCCCACACAGGTAACCTCCATTGAGGATTTGGGTAATATAAATTTGGAGTACACAACTCCTCTCTCCACAAATATAACCTCAACACAAGAGGCAAGGCACAACACAAATCACCTCTACACTTAGAGTAATGGGCACTTAGCCAAACAAGATCAACCTCACAATAGAGGGATAAAGGCTCACAGCCACAACTCCATAATCACCTCTTCACTAAGAGAGATACCAACACAACCTCCACAATCACCACTCGCTAGAGAGATATCAACACAATCCCCTCTCGATATCACAAAGTATGGAAGGTTTACAACTCTAGGTGATCACAAAGACCACAAACAATTTTTTTCTCACTAAAACAAGATCCTATAGATAGGATAGATATTATAGCTCAAGTGTGAAAAAATAAAGAGTTTGAAAATCAAAATCACAAAGAAAAACTTTTGAGAAAAAAACTCTAGATTGAAATATAAATGAAGATCAAAATAACTCCCAAAGACTTCTCCTTTTCTTGATTTTTCCAACCCTTTAAAAACTCAAGTAATTTATAAGTTATAGAATTATCAAAACTTAGTCATTACTAAACTTAGTCTTTATTATAAAACTCATTTTCAATCAAGCTAAGGATTAAAATTGTATTTCTCTTCTAGTCTATTATTTTACCCTAAGGTATATGCACCTTGTGACCGTAAAAAATTGACTTAGGATTCTTCAACTCTAATTCTTATGCCTTATTATTTTCTTTTCTTTTTTTATTTAAGGCGGTAATATCTCTTAGCTCTATTAGGCTTTCTAATTCACCCATGTAACTAGCTTTAGTCGGTGACTTCCAAACCAGACGGTTTTAGGGCACCTGGTGAGAAAACACCCAAGGACTTAGGACTCGAGCAAATAAGGTCACAAAGCTAAGAATTTTTATTTATATGAACCACTTTTAGGCGTGAATATTATGCATTACGAGACACAAATACCCAGCTTAATCAGAGGTTTTTTTTTGATATATGTATATATATTTTTTATATAAGGCATAAGAATCTTTATTTTAGAACCCTAAGTGTGTAAGTGTATAAAGTGTGCATATCTCATTAAGGTAAAAATTAAGACTAAATTACTTTTCCAATTTTTCTTCCTAACCTCAAAATTAAACAAATAATTTTATTTTGACCAAGTATAAAAAATCCTAATTATGATCCTCTTATTCCTTAAAATTAACTTAATTTTTTATAAAAAATAAGTCAAAGTATTATTTTCCTCCTCAAAAAGTTTTAAAGAAAGAATTTTTTTAAAATTAGTGAAGTTAGTGTAACTTCCCGACCCGGTGGGTACGGAGACGCTACTGCGACATATATACGCAAGTCAGAAATATCCTCACGTATATACGCTAAGCATCAGTACAAGTAAGAATCAAAGTACGAAAGTGCGAGGCATATATATACATTCCAACATAAGGATTACAAAGTTATCACAGGGCGTGATATTTTAGAACATGTACATTATATTACAGCAAGGTACAGAAGTAAGAATTACAATTTGTACAGCAAAACGGTGCTCACGGACTGAGGAGAAGATCCCTGAACTTGCAGGAAGATTCAGGACAGAAGGAGCTAGGACAAGTCAGCCTGCTCCGAGAGATAAGCTTGATCTTCGGTGGAGGGCTCCGCTTCAATCCAAGCTTCAGGACCTGAACATGCAAGTCCAGGGGAGTCAGAAACTCCCTAATAAATATTCAGGTTAATGCCAAGTATCGTGCAGAGATAAGTATATGCGTGTTGATATAACCAAAACAGTAATAAGCATCAAAACTGTATTGAGTGTACATGTATGGTAAGCATGAAATAGAGATATGAAATGAAAGTGATAAGGCCTGAATAAATCTATTGCTACCATTTTCAATTTTTTATACTTATTACTCTTTCTACCCCTATGTCTAGGTATGTGTAACAGCGTCCCAACACACATACATCCACATATGAGTAAATCGAGGCTGTTATTGAAAACCAACGGGGGTATCAACGAACAATGTTTACAGTGGGTCCCGTGCATGCCCGGGACCACGGTCCAGGACGTTCTGTTACTAGTACTCGGAACCAGTCGCAAGGCATACAGGAGGGTCTTATAGAATGCCCTTATCAAGATGGTACTAGGAAGGAGGGAGCCAGCACTTCCCTCGGTCGCCTAGAGGCCCTCAGGTCAGACCGGAAGTTTTAGTTGCACAACATACCTAGTACCACTGTAAACACGAACATATATTGATAGCCGTAAGTTTCTCCCGACCCGATGCAAGTTGTCCATTTTTATAGCTTATTATGCGATTATCAGTTTACGGGAGTAGCAGGTGCAAGGTATGATCATGATAACAAGTACAGGATTCCCGTAAATGTGACAATCTTAAGCCAGGTATCAATATGTCATAACAGGGTAAGTATCAAGTAGTAGTATATCAAGTGCTGTGAGATGTATGACTGGGAGGAGATATTAGGCAGGTGACAAGTGACAGCATGATATATGTAAGTATACTAGGAAAATAATACAATATTAGTCAACATGACGAAGCGGGAAAATCCAAAAAGAAAGCGAGAACACTCGCCTAAAACTTCAGGAACACCAGGAAATCTCAAGATCCAGAATCTAGGTAACCAACACGTTCAATAACATATGTTATATAAAAAGAGGAGGAGAAAGGATAAATTAAAAAAGGGAGAATGAAGACGCAGGGGTCGCAGACGCGGGGGTTGCGCCGCGTTGATGTTACAAACGCGGGGTCTGAGACCCGCGTTTAATAACACAGGAAGAATACAGACGCGAGTACGTGCTCCGCGTCACGTTAATACATGAACGCGAAGATCGCGTTAAAGAAGTTCTTGGACACGGGGTGAGCTCCGCGTCTAGTAATAAAACATGAGAGAAAGAGAGAGAGAGACAGAGAGTTGAGAGAGTGAGAGAGACGCAAGGATGAGGGTAAGAGGGGACGAATGTTTTTTGGGAGAAAAACAGAGAAGGAAAGAAAAGGAAAGGAAAAGAAAAAGAAAAGAAAGAAAGAAAGAAGGAAGGAAAGAATGGAAGAAGGAAAGAATGAAAAGGGAAAGAGAGGATGGCCGGCCGGGCCTCGACGGCGCGGCTGGAGTTGGCCGGAGATGGGCGGCCAAGTCCCTAAAAGAGAAGGTAGTTGATGGTGTAAGTGTAGTTCAAATGAAAAAAAATAAAGTTTTAGAAATAGTGTTTCGGAGAACGAAGCTAGACCTCGTTGGAAAGAGTACGATGAGGAGAAGAAGATGGTATGTTTGTTGGTGATCAAGGTGGTGTAGATGGTGGTGGAAATGGTGGAGAAGTTAATGGAGGAAGTGGGTTTCTTGGTGGAAAAAGAGGAAGAAGAAGATGGTGGAGATGGTGTTGTTGTTGTTAGAATGGAGGAGGATATGAAAGAGGAATTGGTAGAGGAGTTGGTGGAGAAGTGGGTGGAGATGGAAGGTAAAAAGGGTGGTCGGCCAAGGGAGAGGCACGACTGCCTTTGCTGTTAATGGCTTTTGGTTGGCTGTAAATGAAGGAGAAGAAGAGAAATGAAAGAGAGAGAAGATGGGGATGTATAATATAAAGGGAGATGGGATAGTACAAGTGTGCCATTGCCTTGTCTTACATTTGAATGGGACTTGCGTCTCCACTAGAATGATGGCTGCGTCCCCATTCAACCCACACTCGCGTCTAGCCAATTTTGAGCCAGACACAGAGATTGGAGCCGCGTCTCAGATAAAAACGCGAGAATCGCGTTAATAGAAAAGACAAAAAGGCATGGTGACTAAATCAGAGTTGATTTCTTTTGAAGAACATAACATTAAATGTGGGATGGAGAGAGTCTCCACATTAAATGTTGAACCCAGATTTGGTGAGTCTCGTGTCAGGCAAGGAGAGAGAAAAAGTAAAATATCCGGATAGAATTCCGGTATTTGGGAAAACACCGGAAACTCAGGAAAAGCCCGAAAAATAAAGTATCTTGAAAAGTTTCCCAAAAATTCTCAAAAATAATAAATATTATTTTAAAATTTTTGGTGTGATTGATTTTTAGAAATTCAATTTCATTTTCAAAATAAAAATTCTGGAATCCACTGTGGACGGTGTCTACACCGGGTAGGCCAGATTTTTGATAAATTCTAAAAATTCTCCAAAAATTCATTTACATAGAAAACATGATTTTAAGAAATATTGTGAAAGCCGTTTCTAGAATTTCAACTCCGTTTGTAAATTAAAAATCTGAGAGTCGGTCAGCGACACTAGTCGACACCGGTTTTGAAGATTTACAATTTAATTCAGAAAAATTTCAAAAAATCATGAAAAATCTAGAATATTAAAAAATAATATTTGAAACTGAAATCAGTCAAATATGAATACCAAAAAGGTCAAATCATGTCGTATTTCTATATGAGTAAGAATTTAATTAACGAAAAATAAGAAAATACGCTCAAAAAATCAGGACACATAGCTGTGTACGTATTCTGAGTATGAGGTGTTACAGTCCATCCTCCTTATCAAAAATTTCATCCTCAAAATTTTGATAAGGGGGATGTAAAGGTAGAAAAGAATAGGGGTAAGGAATTTTACCAACTAAGATGTAAAGAGTTGGGGGTAACGTTCACGAATAATATCCTCTCGTTCCCACGTAGCTTCTTCTGGGGCTTGCCTATTCCTAGAAACCAGCACTAATGATATTGCCCAATTTTTCAGCATTTTGATACTTCTGTCCAGAATGGCTATCGACTGCTCCTTGTAGGATAAATCTGGTTGTAGTTCTAATTCTGAGTGATCTAGAATGTAACTCTCATCCTTGACATACTTCCTCAACTGTGATATATAGAATACATTATGTACTCCTAAAGATGGTGGCAATGCCAATCGGTAAGCCACATCTCCCACACGATCCAAAATTTCAAATGGGCTGATGTATCTCGGACTAGGTTTTCCGCGAGTACCGAATCGGATTACCCCTTTTGTTGGTGATATCTTTAAAAATACATGATCTCCAGTTCTAAATTCCAACGGTCTTCTATTAGTGTCTGCCCAACTCTTCTGTCGGCTCTGTGCTGCCCGGAGATGATCTCTGATAATTCTGACTTTATCTGTTGTCTGAACTAGAATATCTGGTCCCATAAGTCTTCTTTCGCCGACTTCATCCCAACATATTGGCGACCTACATTTTCTGTCATATAATGCTTCAAATGGAGCCATCTTGATACTGGCCTGATAGCTGTTATTATAAGAGAATTCTACCAAATGAATATAGTCTTCCCATGACCCTTTAAATTCTACCATTCAGGCTCATAACATGTCTTCAAGGATTTGGATACTTCGTTCAGATTGTCCATCTGTCTGGGGATGATATGAGGTACTGAATTTCAGACGAGTTCCTAAATTTTCTTAGAGACTTTCCCAGAAATGTGATCAGAATCTCATGCCTCTATCTGACACGATGCTAACTGGAACTCCATGCAGACAAACAATTTCTTTCATATATTTATCTGCAAGAACTTCTGTTGACTGGCCTACTCTGAAGGGTAGGAAGTGAGTTGCTTTTGTAAGGCGATCAATGATTACCCATACTGCATTGTTACCCTTAGGACTGCGGGGTAGAGCTGTAACAAAATCCATGGTGATATGTTCCCACTTTCATTCGGGTATCGGTAATGGTTGTAGAAGTCTAGCTGTTCTCTGATATTCTACCTTTATTTGCTGACAAACCAAGCATTTTGCCACATATTGTGCTATCTCCCTCTTCATGGCATTCCATCAAAACTTCTGCTTCAAGTCTTGATATATTTTATTTCCTCCTGGGTGAATGGAATAAGCCGAACTGTGAGCCTCTGCCGAACTTCCCTTGTGGTACACAGATTCTGTTACCAAAATAAAGTGCATCATCCGAATGAATACAGATATATGTCCTTAATCCAGCTTCTACTTGAGCCCTGAATTTCTGTAATCTGGCGTCTGTTGACACTTAAAAAAGACAAGATTCTTGTTGGTCCGAACAATGTCTAAACTTGTTGACATTTACAAAAGACAAGTGACAGACGAGCTGAAGACCAGTTTTCACCCATCTCCAAGGGACAAGGAAGCAACTTGGACTCCACTGATCCAGCAAGCAGACAGTGAACCCGGATTGTTTCTAAACAGACCTCAGCAGGTCTAAAGATGCTAGCACTTAGCATCACATGAGCCCAAAGGGATAGCCTCGTTTGAGAGGCTAATATCACTCGACTTCGCCTTGAAGCCAACTGAAAGCCTCGCCAAGAAGCCAACTGAAAGCCTCGCCAAGAATTGCCTCTAGCTCCGCCACGAGCTCAATACGGGCAGCGCCATTATTGATCTGCCACAGTCAACCTTTGACCAATCAAATCTCCGGATGAGATCGGATCCAATCAGATCAAATCCAATTAAGATCAAATCAGAGATCAAATTTGGCAGTTGATTGCCGCAATCTCTTGACTCTTCTAAAAACGAGTAAGAAGATCAGGGGAAATCCTCCAACGATATGGAAAGGATCAACACAGATCAAGAGGATCAACCGACCTGCCAATTCTAGCTCCGCAGAAGCTGTCCTAGCCTCGCAGCAAGGCTAATTTCCAGATTTAAACAAATTTGATTCAATCTGTTTTCATATCTTCAAGGGACGATTATACCCTTGCTCTCCCTATAAATAGCCCGCCAGGAGTACAAGGAGAGGGGATCGATCAATCGAGAGAGATCAATAGAGATCAATAGAGGCAGACAGACGCGCAGAAGAGCTCCACAAGCAGAGGCTTCTTCACAAAGCACGTGCGCTCTCGAATTCAGAGACCATTTAGAGAATTGCTTTCTCTATCCAGGGTGTTGATACCCTAACATCGTCCTTCTTCTCAAGGAACCTCCGGAACCAGGCGAGAAGGAATTCCTTATTGAAGGCGATTTTGAGAAGCAGCAAGAGGGCTCTACCAACCTTCTATTCTCTGATTCCCCGAACCAGGCGAGAAGGGAATCTCATCGCTCGCATCGTCAAAGGGACAAAGTGGTCGCGCGCTGACCAGACTCCTATCGGCACACTTCTCCAGAATCTCTGAGGAGATCTACTTGTAATCTTTTTAAGAATACTTGTAATTTAGCTCCTCAACCTTTTTTGTAAGTTTTCCCCCTTTGCAAACATAATGGAAAACAAGATGGCGACTCCGCTGGGGATTATATTCTCCAATGCCGAGAATCAAGTGTCGCAATGCGACGAACAGACCTTCGGGTCTAACTCTGAATTCAGAAAAGCCGGTGCAGCCAGAGCTTCTCTGGCTATATCTTCAAGGAAAGTCTCTATGGAGACTAAAAAGGTTCTCTAGTGACCTACTGCGGTTATTTGGCGCAACAAGGGAGCACGTCCGCAGTCTGATTTCTTTACTTGTGAGAACTTGGTGGTTCAGTTCGATCAAGAAAGATTTGAAGAAGTCCTCTCTGGGGGTGGCCCAACGCTTCGAGCACGGAAGCATAGGAGGGTTTCCACGACCAAGGTTTCAAATCAGAAACCGGAAGCAGAATTCTGCCAACACCCCTCAGCCTCGTGTGTGGCTAATCAGGTTCCTTGCGAACCTAAGTCTCCTCTGCCAAGACGGGTATGGAGGCCTAAACAGAAGTCTTCGACCGAAGCTTCAGGCGTAGCTACGCCTAAACCGCGCCTCTCTCGTGAAGAAAAAGGCAAGATGCCTGTCTGCTCCAATCATAAAGTTACAACGGCAATCATACCGTCATCCAATTCAAGGGCAGCGATGCCTCGCGCCGGCCTCGTTCTCATGAGCGAAGCTACTGTACCACAAAGTACGCGCAGGGTTCATGACCGCAAAGCCGAAGCCAAAGTACCATATAAGGCTAATTGCCTTCGCAGCAGCATAGCAGGTAAAGCACCGCAGCGTGCTCCGCTTTCCAGTGCGTCAAGCGCTAAGTTCGCGTCTAATGGCGAAGTTAGAACCAAAGCACTATTCAGTGCTAATCCCATCTACAGGGATAAAGGAGGCAGGACATCGCCCTATGTGCGACCCAAAAGAGCCTTCGCGCTCGATTGCAGGGACCCAACCGGGTTCGATTTGAGGAAATTGTTGACAGATAGACAAACCTCTTTCCCCTGTTGTCAACAAGTGGGATGTCAGCTGGTGACACTCCACTCGGTCCATTGCCGGCTGGGACCAACTTCCACCACGCCTCCAAGACGACGGTCAGTTTTTGATCGACTATCGGTACAAGCCCCGATGAAGCATCGCAGAAGGAGTATCTTGCGAGATCTCCCCTCCGCATCCGTCAACATGACTGGGAGAGGACGAGAGCTGCGCAGGGGAAGACAAACATCTGACGACACCCCCTACAGCTCCCCAGATCCAGACTACAGCCCAGGCTTAGGCGAAGTCTTGGTGCATGAAGAAGGTGTCTTCCGAAACACCAGATCCAGGGTGGCGATACCCTACACTTATGAACAGCCTTCCTCCTCGACGGCCCTAGCCCCGCCAGAGCCCAGGAGGTCACTCCAATCATCGGACGAAGAAGATGAAGATAGTGGGTACGCCTCTTCGGCGACAGTCAGTTCGGTGCGAACAGACAGAGCATCAGTCAATATGGCTGATAACGTCAACGACGATCTTCGTCGACGCCTGGAAGCTCAGGAGCAAACTTCCAGAACTCAGCAAGAGGCCCTGGACAATATTCAACAGATGCTCGCTCAACTCCTCAGTAACCGGAATAACAATGATGCCGGGAGCAATCACGATGAGGAGGAATACTTCAGCAACGAGCAACCAAAGCCGGAGAAATCCAAGGAGGGTTCTTCCTTAGACGCCGAAGTCCTTAAGGGCCTCCAAGCTCAAATCGCATCCCTAGCTCAGAGGGATGAATTAAAGAAGGTAGGGGCAGTCCGTCCTTATCCGCTAGAGTGGGATTTGGTGCCATATCCACCGAAGTTCAAACCGCCAACGCTGCATACCTATGATGGAAAGAGCTCGCCAAATCAGCACATCTACTATTTCCGGTCTCAGACTGGTAATGTTATAAGCAATGACGCCATCATGGCTAGGCTATTCATTGGCACCTTAAAGGGGGTGGCATTTGACTGGTTCCGAAGTCTTCCCCCGGGTTCTATCAACTCCTGGATCGACCTGGAAACTCGATTCCTCTCCCGTTTCTATGAGGACGATACCGAAGTGACCATGGACAAACTCCTCTCCACTGTGCAGAGGAAGGGCGAATCTGTCCGTGACTACATTGAACGATTCAGAAATTTATCCTTGATGTGCCCAACAGGGATGCCATTACCCATGCTTTTGCAGACATGCAGACACAACTTCCTAGATCAAGTGGAAGTTCGCATGGGGGCTGTTAAAGCCCACACTTGGAAAGAATTGGTCGAACAAGCTGAGATAGCCGAGAAATCAGCTAAAAAGTTCGAACCATCCGCCCCTAGAGGCAAGTGGGGGATGAACAACAAAGGGCATGGCGACCTACCGCAACCTTCTCAAGCTAAAGGCAAAGAGACTATGTCTGTGGAGTTATCCGGAGATGTGCAGTCGAAGGCCAAGAAGAGCGGCTTCAACAATCAGGAGCCCAAGTTCCCTCCGAAGCAGTACTCGTTCAAAGACGATCAGGTGGTCACCATATTCCATCTGCTCCACAAAGGGAACAAAATGAAGCTGCCGGATGCGCGGCGTCCCAATGAGATAGGGCGCACAAACGACCCTAAATACTGCCTCTACCACAGGATGGTCCACCATCCTACTGACAAGTGCTATGTTCTCAAGGATAGAATTCAAGCCTTGGTCGACGCCGGAGTTCTAACGTTGAAGACGGAGCAAAAGAAAGTCACTGCCAATATGGTGACTCTTGAGTTCGGCAAAGCTCCAAAGGTCACAGTTCCTGACGGACTTATTCCGTCCCTGCACCACGGTTGGAAGTCAAGCATCTTCCAACTACAGCTCAAAACAATAAGGGTCTTGTTCCCTTAACATTGGAGACAGGAGAAGTCATGTGGATACATCCGGACCTCGTCCAAGACGTACAGCGGGATCCAAAGCAGCCCAACTCAAAGGGCAAGTCTTGCAATGTCATTTCCATCCTGCCAGACGACGGTAATCTTACATCGGCTTCCCTTAGTGATTCCGAAGGAGAAAAGCATGCTTGCACAGCGAAAGCCGATGCGCCTCAACAGACGGGGACCCGATCCGAAAAATCATACTTGAGGCAGTATGAAAAGTCTACTGACGAGATACAATAGCAAACGACGTCAGTACAAATACCAGCATCCACTCCAATCCCAACCAAGGGAAAAGAGAAGCCTAAGGAGGTACGATTCGACCACGTGTTGAAGAAACCCCCAGGCCAAGGGTTTGATACACCCTTTCGCTTTGACATATTGGCTCAGCTGGCCAATATCCCAGATCGTATCACTATACACGAGCTCCTTCGCCTCTCGAAAGAAACAAGAGAAGCACTCAGGGATGCGCTAGCCAATTCAGAATCCTTTCTGACATGCATGCCTGAGGTCCCTAATGATGACGCCCAGTCTCCCTGCCCAGAATGTCATCATGCACAATCAAAGGTGCCCGCTATTACCTTCACGGTGGAAGATATGCTTCTCAAAGACAACAAGCATGATCGACCTCTGTATTACACCGGATATATCGGTTCAACATGCATTGAGCGGGTACAAGTCGATCCAGGGTCTGCACTCAGCATCATCCCCAAAAGGCTTCTCTACTTCCTCAGCATACCATTGTACAGGTTGTCCGCAACCACTACTACAATATACGGTTTCAACGCCGGGAGCAGCCATCCACTGGGGAAAATCCGACTCCGTTGCAGAATTGGGAGCCTGAAGTCAGAAGTGACGTGCTATGTCATTGATGCTGACACTTCATATAACCTGCTACTGGGACGGCCATGGATTCATGCCAACTGGATCGTCCCTTCCACCCTCCATCAATGCTTCAAATATGTTGAAGATGACGCGACAGTACGAACTGTCTTCGCTGAAAAGCAACCCTTCAAAGGAGTGGAAAACTACTTCACTGACGCTCTCCTATATCAAGAGGCCGGTGGAGCACTTAAAGAATCGTTGCCGGACGATTATGAAAGTGGCAACGAGGCGGATTCAGAATCCGAAACAGGCATGCCAGCCATTCTGATTGGTGAACCAATTATAGCATGTCTCAATAATCCCCTATGTAATACTCCTTCAGAGGATGAAGGAGAATGGGTAATTAATGATAATATTTCTTTTGATTATCCTGCGAGTATTGGGCCGATTAAATCCATTACGGATGGC
Organism: Agave tequilana; assembly: GCA_038442645.1. Classification (NCBI taxonomy): domain Eukaryota; kingdom Viridiplantae; phylum Streptophyta; class Magnoliopsida; order Asparagales; family Asparagaceae; genus Agave; species Agave tequilana. Next base: position 24,282 of record JAVJIF010022703.1, read on the forward strand.
TCTCTGCATGTGCCCGTACATAAGCCAAGTGTGGCCAGCACATCTATGGAAGCTATAGAAGGGGCCACACTGGTGATCCCTCCATCCAAACAAGGTCAGCCGCCGATAATCTTCGGTAGAACCCGGCCACGGGGATCCACAATCGCAGATTCAAGCCCAGATTCAGACACTCCACAATTCTTTCATTACGCGCGGCCAGCGCGCCGTATCATGAAGAAAATGGGGTACGACTTGAAGCATGGAGCAGGCCTGAATTTCGAAAAAGGAAGGCGCGGTTTGATGCGGAACTTTGTGCCTAAAGGGAAGCCTGCAAATTACTATGATAGTACACGCAGGGGGTTGGGGTATGTTACACCCACATCGTCAGCAACCATTCAAGTCAAGGACGATGGACCAATTCCATCACATTCGGCTTCTTCCTCCGAGTGGGACTCCGATATCAGCATAGGAGGAATGTTCAAGGACCTCACTGCTAATATGACCTCAAGCAGTCAATTGGAGCCCGCAGAAGCCACTGATGAGGAACCATGGGCCCAGCAATTAGACCTTCAATGGAAAAAATGATTTGAACTGCGCGAGCCACCTACTGAAGATAAGGTGATGCAGGTCAACTTAGGTAGCCAAGACCACCCTAAGCCCATCTTTATAAGTGAAAGCCTATCACTTACAGAAAAGGAAGAATTGATAATACTCGCAAGAGAGTATATAGACGTCTTCGCATGGAGCTACGAAGACATGCCCGGACTTGATCCACAGGTCGCTATGCACCGTCTAAACATCAAGCCTGACGTCAAGCAAGTCAAGCAGCAACAACGTCGGTTTCGCCCGAACATCATGGAAGCTATTGAAGCCGAAGTTCACAAGCTCATTGCGTGTGGCTTCATCCGGGAGGAACAACATCCAGATTGGGTGGCTAATATAGTCCCCGTCCTCAAGAAGAATGGAAAAATACGGATCTGCATCGACTACCGTGACCTCAATACGGCCTGTCCCAAGGATGAATTTTCGCTGCCCATCACCGATGTCATGATTGACAACACATGCGGGTTCGAAAGGATGTCTTTCATGGACGGCTTTTCAGGGTACAACCAGATTAAGATGTATCCCAACGATGAGAAGCATACTTCGTTCCGAACACCATTGGGGGTATACTGCTACACTGTAATGCCCTTCGGACTGAAGAACGCCGGAGCAACCTATCAGCGGGCAATGAGTATGATCTTTCGCGATCATCTCCGAAAAACGGTGGAGTGCTATGTTGACGACATCGCCGTCAAAAGCCGCAACAAGAATGAACATCTTCGCGACCTGAGAACGATGTTCGACATAATGCGGGCTCATCAACTGAAAATGAACCCGACAAAATCCTTCTTGGGAGTGTCAAGCGGAAAATTCCTTGGGTTTATTGTCACATCAAAAGGAATTCATCTTGACCCAGACAAGGTTAAAGCTATTCAGAGCATGCCTCCGCCAAGGAATCTCAAAGAGCTCAGAGGCTTGCAAGGCAGGCTGGCTTATATCAGAAGATTCATCGCAAATCTCTCAGGCCGCTGTCAGCCGTTCACCCGGCTCATGAAAAAGGGTACTTCCTTCGTATGGGGATCAAGCTTGTCAGGAAGCTTATGAAGACATCAAGAGGTACCTCACAAAGCCTCCAGTCTTAGTGGCCCCTACATCAGGGAAGCCATTCCTGCTTTATGTAAAGGCTATGGACTACTCCCTCGGTGCCCTCCTCGCTCAAAAGGACGACAATGGCCACGAGCAGGCCATTTATTATCTGAGCAGATATCTCATAGGAGCGGAATCTCGCTACAACCCTATCGAGAAAGAGTGTTTAGCTCTCGTCTTCACTGTCCAGAAGACACGACATTATTTGGTCGGCCAGACCATACATGTCATCTCCAGAGTAAACCCATTGCGTCTTCTTATGATGAAGCCAGGATCATTGAATTCAAGATTGGCTAAGTGGGCACTTTTATTGTCTCAATACGACATGATCTTCACGCCTCAGAAGGCGGTTAAAGGCCAGGCCCTTGCAGAGTTCTTGGCTGCTCATCCAGTTCCGGAGCATTCAAAACTTCACGAAGACATCCCTGATGAGGTCTTCGAGTCTAATGCAACCTCAGAAGAGGAAGTATGGCAGATGTTCTTTGATGGAGCATCGCGAATGGGCCCTAAAGGCAAGATTATTGCCGGAGTGGGGGTTGTGTTTATCTCCCCACAGAATCATGTCCTGCCCAGAGCATTTTCTCTGACAGAATCGTGCTCCAACAATGTAGCAGAATATAATGCTCTGCTCATTGGTCTTCAGCTCGCCCATGGAATGGGGGTACGCTACCTCGAAGCTTATGGCGATTCAAAACTGATCATCAATCAGGTTAAAGGCGAATACGAAGTCCGCCATGAGGACTTAGTGCCTTATTACCATACAGCCATCGAATTGGCTAACCTATTTGAAGGTTTCTACATCGGGCATGTGTCCCGATCTCAAAATACTAAGGCGGACGCCCTTGCTGTGTTAGCAACAACGCTAGCCTTGCCAGCCGACACCGAGTATCACCTCACAGTCGCAACTCGACACCTTGTATGCTTCAAGCACATGCTAAGAACTCGAGAAGCCTATAATGTCTCCACAGATCTTGAACCAAGAAACTGGCGCTTTCCTCTCATCGACTATGCTTTGCACGGTCTGCTTCCAGACGATCCCAAGGAAGCGGCGTCCATCAGGTGAAGGTCTCTCCGGTTCTATTACGATCCAATTCTGAAGACACTCTACCGTCGCTCATATGACGGTGTCCTCCTCCGTTGCCTTTCTCGTTCAGAGGCACAGGAAGCGCTTCAAGAGGCGCACGATGGCACTTGCGGAGCTCATCAGCCAGGTCCAAAGCTTAAAGACAGGTTGCATAGGCTGGGATACTATTGGCCAACTATGATAGCCGACGCCATCCAATATGCATGAAGGTGTAAAGCATGTCAGATTCATGCAGACTTCATACACCAGCCCTCGGAGTTGCTCCACCCGACTGCTGCTTCATGGCCATTTGAAGCATGGGGAATAGACGTCGTAGGGCCAATCAGCCCTTCTTCGACAAAAGGTCACCGGTTTATCCTAGCAATAACCGACTACTTTCAAAATGGGCGGAGGCTATACCACTGGTTGAAGTCAAAACCTCCAATGTGGTTCACTTTATCAAGCACCACGTCATCCATCGATTTGGTGTCCCTAGGCGGATCATCCACGACAACGGTCCCCAATTCATAAGCCAAGTATTCTATCGATTCTGCGATAAATACCGAATTCAGAATGTGGCTTCAACTGCCTATAATCCTGCTGCCAATGGCTTGGCGGAAGCATTCAACAAAACAATCATCAAGTTGCTCAAGAAATTCGTCTCCTCGAATAAGCGAGATTGGGACGAAAAGCTCGGTGAATGTCTTTGGGCCTACCGAACCACGGTTCGGACACCGACAGGCAATACGCCTTTTTCTCTGGTATATGGGTGCGAAGCAGTCACCCGTTGGAAATCCAGATGCCGTCATTACGAGTGGCCCTGACCACCAAGTGCACATTAGAAGTCAATGATCGATTGCGCCTTCAAGAGCTCGAAGCCCTGGACGAGAAGCGGCTCCAAGCTCAGCAGCATATTGAGCTATATCAAGCTCGAATCTCAAAAGCCTTCAATAAGAAGGTCAAACAGAGAGTCTTCCAGAAAGGAGACCTGGTCTTAGCCATCAGACGACCGATGATTATGACGCACAAGACCAAAGGCAAATTTCAGCCTAAATGGGAAGGACCGTTTGTAATAGAAACAGTCTATTCAAATGGAGCATACCGCCTCACGACTGCAGAGGGCGACCTACTCATGATGCCGATCAATGGCAAGTTCTTAAAGAAGTATTATCCTTAATCAAGGATCCTTCTCATGATCAAGTTAACATTACACCTATGATCAAGACCCTCGTGTGCGAAGTACACACAAAGAGAGCCTTTCTCTTCCTCCGAGTGAGATCATACAGCCATAAACCAACAGGAACCTGGCCGTGCACCAGTTATCCTAAAGGAGAGTTAGGGTTATGCAGACATTAGCCCGATAATCCAATATCCTTAACGATTAAGGATAGAGGAAAATGTTGGCCTTTAAGCCCAACATAAGTCCTCAACAACTCATCATGCTGAGGGGAATAGCATGGCTAGCCCGACTCAAACGGTAGTCGGTAAAGGCATATTAAACCCGTTGACAGCTGGGGATTTGCTAAAAATCCTAAGGGACCAGTTCCCATTTGATTCCCTCTCCAAAATCACTTACCAATTCTCATCCATAGGATGGTAAGGCCACATATATTCCGCTGTTATGTTAACATTAAACCTATGACAGCAGTTCCCTCATCTCTCTCCGAGAGAATGAGACCTCCAAAGTCACTTACCAATTCTCATCCATAGGATGGTAAGGCCACATATATTCCGCTGTTATGTTAACATTAAACCTATGACAGCAGTTCCCTCATCTCTCTCCGAGAGAATGAGACCTCCAAAGTCACTTACCAATTCTCATCCATAGGATGGTAAGGCCACATATATTCCGCTGTTATGTTAACATTAAACCTATGACAGCAGTTCCCTCATCTCTCTCCGAGAGAATGAGACCTCCAAAGTCACTTACCAATTCTCATCCATAGAATGGTAAGACCACATATACATTTCGCTGTTACATTAACATTAAACTTATGACAGTGATTCCCTCATTTCTTCCCGTGAAAAAGAGACTTCTCCCAAATTCTACTACAAACTCGATACTTATTGATATTTACAAATGATAAGTATCACCACCTTGAGCTTGGTGGCGTCTCATTCGGTTATGTCATTGCGACCTCTGAACCAGCAGACAGCCAAGTCTCAATTTTGAGCTTGTTGACATTTACAAAAGACAAGTCTCAACCCCGAGCCCTGTTGACATTTACAATAGACAGGTCTCGATACTTGTTGACATTTACAAAAGACAAGTATCACCAATTTTTGAAGCTTGGTGGCGTCTCATCCGGTTATGTCATTGCGACCTCTGAACCAGCAGACAGCCAAGTCTCAATTTTGAGCTTGTTGACATTTACAAAAGACAAGTCTCAACCTTGAGCCCTGTTGACATCTACAAAAGACAGGTCTCGATACTCGTTGACATTTACAAAAGACGAGCATCACCAATTTCTGAAGCTTGGTGGCTTCTCAACCAGTTATGTCATTGCGACCTCTGAACTAGCAGATAGCCAAGTTTCATCTACCATTAAGCTTAGTAGCGTCTCAACCGGTTATGTCATTGTGACCTCTGAACCAGCAGACAGCTAAGTCTCAACTTTGAGCCTGTTGACACTTACAAAAGACAGGACTCACCGATGCTTGCTGACATTTACAAAAGGCAAGTATCTCCCCTTCAGCCCTGCAAAGGGCTAACCTCGAGATTGCTGACGTCTTAATCGGTTATGTCATTGCGACCTCTGAACCGACGGATAGCCACGTCTCAAAGACTACGTCCTCAAGCAAGAACAAGATTGGAGATTCAACAGAAGCCAAAACAAAAGAAAGAATTTCTATTAATGCCAAAAAATGGGGATACATGGAGGCACGTATATAATGACCTACAAGCGTACACTGTACGACCTGAGCCGCTCTCCGAGGGCGTTTAGCCTCGTCTTCCTGTCATCAGCAGCCTGGGCAAGCGGCTGTGACCTCAGCTCAGCCTCATCAAAGTCCACCGCCTGGGCCAGACGAGCTTCGACTTCCGCCAAAGTCGCCCTCTGTGACAACTCCTGCCGCGCAAACTCCTCACTCTGAGCTCTGAGCTCTTCGAGCCGCGCAGTTTCCCCAAGACGCACCGGTATGGCCTTGGATAAGAGGAGATTTGCTTTCCTGATCATTTCCTCAGCCTTCGCAATCTTATCCTCAGCACCAAGAAGAGCACTAGTGGAGGCGTCAATTGCACTTCCAACCTCCGCTTGTCTTGTTTTCAAGGATTTCAAATCAGAAGAGACGGCCTTAGCAGCCTCTTCAGCAGCAAGCCGAGCCTCGTGCTTTCGGGCAACAAGACAAGCGAACTGCTCGTTGGCTAAGGACGCCGGGTCTGAGCAATAGAAATGGAGCCACTCCTCTACAGCCTTCTCAAGGTCATCCACCAGGAGTTCTAAAGCAGTAGCCTGATGGTACCCCTCGAAGTCCCGAATACTCTCAATATCACGGGAGAGGACCACCTTCAGCTTTGAGAATGGTACAGGCGAGCCCTTCAAAACTAGGACGATGGTTCGCTCCAAGCTTTTATAAAAGCTATCGACCAGGTCACCTATGTAATCATTCTCGGCCTCAGCCATTTCGGGCAGGGAGGCAACCTCGGAAAAGTCCACCAGCCTGGTCGACGCCGTCGCAGAAGAAGCAGCGGGAACACTGATAGCAGCAGGACTAGCCGAAGGCGATCTTGGCGGAGTCCTCATCGAAACCAGCACGCCAGCCACCGCGAAGGTAGGACTGGTAACCACCCCCCTGGGCAGCAGGCTCAACCACCAGGGTTGGAGAAGTAGGGCTTGCAATCACCCTCAGTGCCGTACTCGGCAAAACAGTCCGCACCTCACTTGTTGATGTGATTGGGAGTGAGGATACCTCCGGAACTGTCGTCCCTTCAACCTCTGGTCTTTCAGCTGATTTAGGCTGATAAGAAGGAAGGTCGCCGTACAGCGCGTCCAACACAGCAGCATCCGCCGTGGCCGAAGTGCTCATGTCACCCCTCGATCCTTCGGGGAGATCTACCGGCTTCCTTGAAGCTGATGCATCTTGAGGCCGAACACCTGTAACAAGAACTGTGGTTAGTCGGGACACTATATACAGAAGAAGCCAAGAGGGTACGACAATACCAAAGGATGATGTTGCCTCGAACATCTCGTCGGCTCCACCAGTCTCCAGAGGCTCCATCGGAAAATTTTTGCCTGAATCAGCACGAACAACCGGCTCACTTTCGCTTGCCGAATATCCTGTAGACCACCCGATAGAGCTCGACGCCTCAGGACTTCTTTTATAAGTCCCAACGCCTGAAGGACCAACATCAGCCGCGCCACTCCCAGACTCTTCCGAGTGAGCAGGGGAACCGGTTGCAGCCCCATAAGTGAATAGGGGATCATAATGTTCCCCTTGTTCTCCAGCTGCCTCAGCTCCTACAATCAAAAAAAAGGATTGATGATAATTCAATGGGAACGCACAAAAAGAAGCATTATATGAACAAGGGTAACCTCACCCAGACCTAGAGCGAATTCACCGCTAGTCGGTTCAGCAACCGACGGTTCAGCCGCTAATGGGGCAGTAGGAGGAATCGCTGTAGAGGGATAACCCTCTACGACAATCGTAGGAGCTTGACGACGGGGCTTCTTCGCCAACGATTTCCTACGAGAGCTACCCGCTCGTTTTCTCTTGAAGTGGACGTCAGAATCCTCTTCTTCCACTCCTTCCACACGTCGTGGGGAAGATGTCCCCATCACACCAGAGCCAGCCGCAGGAGTATCAGCTCCAGCCCCCATCTCGAAGCGAGGGCTCCCCGCATCAGAAGCCTCGCTGTCATCCACAGCGATGAACTCCTCCAAGCCGGGGACACGAACCCGTTTGCCTTCTCTCTTATCAGAGGCTTTCCGCCTCAGTCGCTGAGAGATTAACTTCACACCCGTACTATTGGCATTAAATCCAGGAGATGTGGAGTTGGAAGCCGCGTACCACTGGCAAAAGCATAGGGTCGTCGAGAGGCCGGGATCCTGCAGCGGCGTGCGTAGCCACGCCCCAGTGCCATCCGCAGTAAAGAACCGCCAGGCACGGGCCCCATCAATAAGACTCCCCATGAAAGCCAGGTCCGAATTGGGGTTGCCCACATACAGCTGGTCGTACCCGAATTGGCGGGCAAATCGACTCGGAACGTAGGGTTCCAAGTAGCAGGTATCCCCACTCCTGTACAGCAAGTGCGAGGGCCGGATGCTGACCAACCACTCGAAAATGCCCCGACTCAGGGGAGACCGCCCTGACTCCGCATCTCGGAATTCCTCGTTGTATCCTGCACCCCGAATGCGAGGAAAACAGCAGAACACGCTATAAGCGTCATGACGACGCACTAACTTACGGGCCTCGGCCACGTAGGTTTTCATCCAAGAACAACCTTCAAACCGGCGGAGAAGCACCGTTCGAACACCCTGCGGAGGGTCTTCCCCAGCTCCAATCAAAGTAGGGCAGTGTAAGGCGAACCACGCCATCAAGTAGGTGTACGGCAGACCCACCCTAGGATTGGGTCCATCGCAAGAAAGGATAGCACTCTTCCCACGTCTTGTCGTCGGCGGCCTGCAGAAAGCCTCCGTTAATGCGCGAAGGCCTCTTTGAATACAGCACACCATGGCCGGGAGAAGACCCAGACGGTGGCCATGGGCCAAGCGAACGGCGGGTAGCAGAACATTCGGATGAACGATGTCACCCGAGGAAGAAGGCACAACACACTTCTTTAACCAGACGGTTAAGAAACCGGCCAGCAGCGCCTTCCGAGACATAGGCCGACGGGCCTGATGGTGAAAGCTCCGAAGGATATCACCCTTCTCATAGGGACCAGCGTCTTCTGTTACGACGATATCCCTTTAGAGACACATCTCCATCCTTTCAACAATATCGCCATCAGCAACTCCGCGATGAGCTGCTTCAGGAGCATTCTTCATGTCTGGGAACAGGTAACTTCCCCAGCTCTTTAAGCTCTTCGAGCTACCCTTGCCACCACCGTGGATGCTGGAACAAATATGCAAGTGGCACATCAACTCCCGATAAGTCTCGAGCAGCGCAGGCTCCTGTTTCTCCAGAATAGCCAACTCCGCCTCACAGGGAAAGTACTCTTCGTATGGAAGAGACCCGAAAGGCAAAGCAGAGATTTCCCACATCTCATGCAAAGCCATGCCCAACTCGCCAACTGGGGTGAAGAAGGTCCCCGAAGCCGGGCAGTACAACTCAAGGATGGCGTAGAAGCACGCCACCTTCATTTCAATGCCGTAGCAGGTCGCCCTGACGGCCTCATAGAGGTTCAGCTCCTCTAAGTCCTCCTCGAAGTGAGCGAGGATATAGTTGGTCAACTCCGCCCACCATGTCTTAGGAGGATGAACCCAACCGGGAGCCCTGAAGTCAGTGGCAGGGTAGTTCCCGTCAACTGCGCAGAATTGAGTGCCAAAGGTCTGCGCCACAGCCGGGTTCTCTCCCACTGGAAGTTCCCGCGATACCTTCCCAGGGTATAGCCCCATTATGCTGAGGGGAGGACCCGCCTTGAATAGCCAGACTGAAAGGTCAATCTCTCAACATGGACGGATTCGACGCTTCGGCTTACGCCCCACACCATCTTCCGAGCCTGAGTCACATTCACAAAGGAAGATAGAGGAAAGTGCCGCTTAGTCGACGGAAGGTAAAACTTTTCACCATCCAGTTGAAAGATCCATTGTCCTTCGCCTGCCTGCAACTGGCGATCGGGATCGGATGCGGCATCCCCGAACATAAAGTCGGGCTTCCTGTAAGTCTGACGGTCAATATCCTCAAAAGGAGCCGTGGTCAAGATACTCCGCGTGGTCTGCGGATGACCGCTTTGGATGAGTGTATTCCGGACAAGGGAGCTCCGCTCACTGAACAAAGAAGCCTGTCCATGGAATTGCAGGCTGAGGTTACCATCTGCTCTACTGGTCAGCCCAAACAGACTACTCAGGAGATCGGGAGCGTAATGCACTGCAAAGACAGAAATGAACTATGATTAGTTCGACATTCAAGTGAATACGAAGACATAGAAATTCACTAAGGCATAGCCTCGCTCAGCAAGCAAGGCCAGCAAGGCGACAGCTTCGCGAATATAATTGCATTTTTGCAGAAGGTGTCCAAAGTACCAACTTCGCTTAAGCAGGAAGTGGTATAGCCCTAAGGGCTAACGTCACCAAGAGGGCATCATGGTCAAAAGTCACCCTTCGTAGCCATGACTGAAGGAACAGACCTATATCCTGTTCCTCAACAGGATGGAGACGGCCCGAGTAATGGCTTCGTACGGAAGCCTAAGGAAGAACTGTTCGGTTCTTAATTCCCCTGTGCAAGGAAAATAGGGAGGTTCAAGGAAACGAGTTCCCTAATGAGGACGGATCATATTCAATCGTCCTAATCGCCAAATGTCGGCTCCAAAGGAGAGAGACCACGGTCTCTAATCAGATAAGAAAGTCCCTTACCGGTGACTGGTCGCTCGATGACCGGAGGAGGAGGGCCCTCCGCTGCAGAAGTCGCCACTTCTTTTCCCGCTCGTCTTTTGGGCGCCATTGCAGAGCTGCAAGAGTTCTCAAGGTTCTCTGAATGAAGAAAGAAGAGGAAGAGGGAAAGTCAAGAAATTTCTCTGAAAAAAAAGGAGATCTTTTCCTGCTCAGCCCAATCGGGCTTTTATAGGCCAATCAGCGCCTGAAACGAGGCCTCGAAAAGGGCGTATGCCGCCGTTTCGAATTAATTCGAAACGCCGCCCAAAGCGCCTTCCCGAGAAGCGCTGCTTCGATTCCGTTAAGGGTTAACCTCGCCCTGGCTTAAAGTGCGGATTTCGCACAATCCTTCAAGGACTTCGCCGAAAGGCTTACCTTAGCCTTCTAAAAAGGCGCTGACATGCCAGCCTCGCGAAGATTACCTAAAGAAAGGACTATGTCCTTAACTCCACATACAGTTTAGCCCCGCTATGGCCAAACCCTCAAAGAAAGCAAGCAAAGATCAGATAATCAAGAGATGAACTTTCATTGATTTAAAAGGAGGAGTACATTGATATTACATCAAAGTTGTGTTTCATACAACACACCCAGTTGCTCGACAGGGTCATTTGCGCCAAAAAGCATACAAGTGATTTTACCCGCTTCTAAGTCAAATCGACTGGACAAAGGAGGCCTTCCTCCTGCACAAGGCCATAATCAGTGGCGCCGCAAGGACACGGTCATTATTCTCCACAAAAATGGCAGATCTTGCCAGGCCATTTTTGTTGAAGCCTGGCAATAAAACTTATCGCCGCCAACACGATAGATCACGTATAATGGGAATTGGCACTGATATCAGTGGTCTGACAGGTGGGATGCCCTCCTTCCCGAAGTGGATCGCCCTTAAAGGCCACCAAAGTTGAAAGTTGGCAATGATGCCAGTGATCTCACAGGTGACGCCCACTACCCCGAAACGGATCATCTCTGACAAAGCGGCTACCAGCCTCACCTCAGAACGAATCATCTCGTATAAGAGGCTGCCAATAGCCTCTGGGACACGCACCGCTGCCCCGAATTGTTCCTCCTGCTTAAAAGTAAAGCTTCAACCGGAGAAGCATAAGGCAATTTTATGGTTCCTTCCATCAAGTCACAAGATTGGCAAGCATAGCTCACTGCAATGCAAAATCAGAACAGATTAGCAGTTAAGCACAGAAAAAACTGCAAATCAGAATCTTTTGGGTCAAAGCAATCCAATTTCAGCAGAGGATAAGCCTCGCCTGCACAGCACTGATGGGCTGGCTCGACAAACGCCAAGTCCAAGCCTCACCTATATGGCTAGCCAGACTGACCCCGTGGGATGCAGTCTTAGCTCCGCCTATATGGCAAGACTGGCTCAACTATTGAAGAGACCCAGTCCTAAGTTCTGCCTGAGCAGCGGATTTAATATACAGTGATCTTTCTAGGAAGCTATGCCAAAATCCTTCTCTGCAGATCAGTTAAATAGAGAACAAGGGAAGCTAATCCCTGAAGCAGCCGCTGAAGATGAATCAAGGGAAACGAATTCCCTAAAATCGGTGAAGTCGTTGAACGATCAAGACTTACCGGTCCTTGGCCGGATAATGACCAGAGTGGGCATTCCCACTAGTTCAGAGATCTGAGTATCTCTTTCAAACCAAGAGAAGAGAAGAGAGGCAAAGCACTTCTCTTCAGAGGACCTCAAGTGTCCTATTTATAGGCCCCATGGCCTGAGCGCTGCCGCCTCAAGCGTGGAAGCACGAGCGCATTTAAGGCATTTACTGCGCCTTGAGAACAGGGACGGTTTCCCTTGGAACCGTGCGAAGGGAGAAACGTCTCCCTCATAAAAGGCACTGATGGCGCCTTGAAGAAAGGGAATATCCTCCCTCGGAAACGTGCAAATCGGAGAATATCTCCCTCGATCAGCACGAAGAAAGGAGTAATCCTCCTCGTAACCAGCCCACGGCAGTTGATCTCGGGAAAGCGACATGCCCTCCCAAGCGAACATATCTTCAGAAGCCCAGATGCGGGGCTACTAGCTGCGAAGCTACCCAGACGCGAGTCTACATGATCCTCGGCGAATCTACATCCCAAAGCAGGATTCAAAGCGAAGCTGAACTCAACCATCATGGCGACGTTCATACTCCACACCACCACCAATCAAAGCAGTTCAAAGTGTTTCGTAGTCTGAGCCATTACAGACTTTCGAAAACTTTGAAGGGGGTCTTGTTGACACTTAAAAAAGACAAGATTCTTGTTGGTCCGAACAATGTCTAAACTTGTTGACATTTACAAAAGACAAGTGACAGACGAGCTGAAGACCAGTTTTCACCCATCTCCAAGGGACAAGGAAGCAACTTGGACTCCACTGATCCAGCAAGCAGACAGTGAACCCGGGTTATTTCTAAACAGACCTCAGCAGGTCTAAAGATGCTAGCACTTAGCATCGCATGAGCCCAAAGGGATAGCCTCGTTTGAGAGGCTAATATCACTCGACTTCGCCTTGAAGCCAACTGAAAGCCTCGCCAAGAAGCCAACTGAAAGCCTCGCCAAGAATTGCCTCTAGCTCCGCCACGAGCTCAATACGGGCAGCGCCATTATTGATCTGCCACAGTCAACCTTTGACCAATCAAATCTCCGGATGAGATCGGATCCAATCAGATCAAATCCAATTAAGATCAAATCAGAGATCAAATTTGGCAGTTGATTGCCGCAATCTCTTGACTCTTCTAAAAACGAGTAAGAAGATCAGGGGAAATCCTCCAACGATATGGAAAGGATCAAAACAGATCAAGAGGATCAACCGACCTGCCAATTCTAGCTCCGCAGAAGCTGTCCTAGCCTCGCAGCAAGGCTAATTTCCAGATTTAAACAGATTTGATTCAATCTGTTTCCATATCTTCAAGGGACGATTATACCCTTGCTCTCCCTATAAATAGCCCGCCAGGGGTACAAGGAGAGGGGATCGATCAATCGAGAGAGATCAATAGAGATCAATAGAGGTAGACAGACGCGCAGAAGAGCTCCACAAGCAGAGGCTTCTTCACAAAGCACCGTGCGCTCTCGAATTCAGAGACCTTTTAGAGAATTGCTTTCTCTATCCAGGGTGTTGATACCCTAACATCGTCCTTCTTCTCAAGGAACCTCCGGAACCAGGCGAGAAGGAATTCCTTATTGAAGGCGATTTTGAGAAGCAGCAAGAGGGTTCTACCAACCTTCTATTCTCTGATTCCCCGAACCAGGCGAGAAGAGAATCTCATCGCTCGCATCGTCAAAGGGACAAAGTGGTCGCGCGCTGACCAGACTCCTATCGGCACACTTCTCCAGAATCTCTGAGGAGATCTACTTGTAATCTTTTTAAGAATACTTGTAATTTAGCTCCTCAACCTTTTTTGTAAGTTTTCCCCCTTTGCAAACATAATGGAAAACAGCGTCTCCCTTTTAGGCTTCCTTAATTTCACTTATCAGGGTTGGTTGTATCTGGAAGGTCATTAATTGACCTGACTCATCAGCTCCTTGTATTAGCATTAAGTCCAACTTTATGATTTCCTGAAGCAGTTCCTTCTGTTGAGTAAGTTATAATAATACCTTGTCCCCAGAAGGTAGTGTCTTCAGATCTTCAACGCAAATATTACCGCCGCCAGTTCTAAGTCATGGGTTGGGTAATTTCTTTCATGTGTTTTCAATTGCCTAGAGACATAAGCTATGACATGACCATGCTGCATTAATACACATCCTAGGCCTTTTCCAGATGCATCACTATATATAACCATCCCTCCTGTTCCTGAGGGAGTCTTCAAGATCGGAGCTGAAATTAGTCTTTCCTTAATTGTTCAAATGTTGTAGTACATTCCTCTGACCATTGATACCTTTCCCCTTTTCTGGTGAGCTTTGTTAATGGGGCTGCAATTTTAGAGAAGTCTTGGACAAATCTCCTGTAATATCCGGCTAATCCAATAAAGCTTTTAATTTCTGTTACTGTCCTTGGGATTGGCCAATCTTTTACTGTCTGGATCTTGTTAGGGTCGACTGAAATTCCTTCTTCTGAAACTACATGACCCAAGAAAGCTATATGGTCTAATCAGAACTCACACTTGCTTTGCTTAGCATAAAGTTGTTCTGCCGAAGAGTTTGTAGCACTATCTTCAAGTGTTCTGCATGCTCTCTGTCGTTCTTAAAATATATTAAGATATCGCAACAAACTGGTCCAAATATAGCGAGAAAACTCAGGTCATCAAATCCATAAAGACAGCTGGGACATTGGTCACTCTGAAGGGCATGACTAGAAATTCGTAATGACCATAGCGAGTTCGGAATGCTGTCTTCGGAATCTCTTCTTTCTTCACTTTTAGTTGGTGATAACCTGATTGTAAATCCAATTTCGAAACACTCGGGCCCCATGAAGTTGATCAAAAAGATCATCAATTCTTGGTAAGGGATACTTATTCTTGATGGTAACTTTGTTTAATTTTCTGTAGTCTATACACAACCGCTTACCACCATCTTTCTTGTTGGCCAATAGTACCGGAGCTCCCCATGGTGAAGTACTCGGTCTAATCAATCCCTTGTCAGAATATTCCTGTAACTGCCTCTTTAGAACTTCTAACTCAGTGGGTGCCATTCTGTATGGGGCTTTAGATATTGGGACTGTGCCCGGAATGATATCAATGGAGAACTCAATTACTCTATCGGGTGAAAGTCCTGAGATCTCCTTAAATACTTCTGGAAACTCATTCCAAACTGGTACTTCCTTTTCCTGGATTTCAACAGTAGTCATCTGTGTTTTTTCCTTGGCAGGTTTATGTTCTCCTTCAAATTGGAACTCAGGCTGAAGCGGTATTCTGAAAATAACTTTCTTGTTCCGACAATCAATAACCGCATGGTATTTGCTGAGCCAAGTCATGCCTAAGATTACATCGTACCCTTTAGTATCTAGTACGAGCATATCCACTGCTAATGTCCTGTTACACAGTTCCACCAGACAATCGACACAAATTCTATTAAAGATGACTACCCCATTACCGGTACTAATCTCCCACTGGTGATCTAAATATTCAACAGGTATAGAGTGCAAAGTAGTGAAACTATCTGATATGTAACAATGAGAAGCGCCAGAATCAAAGAGGGCTAAGACAGGTTTAGAGTGCACCATAATCTTACCTGTTACCACCTCTCTAGAAGTTTGGGCCTCTTCCGCTGTCAAGTTGTAGGCTCTCCTCTACCACGGCCTGTTGTTGTTCTGCCTCCCCTTGAAGCTGGACGAAAAACTCATTGTGGTGGAGGGAGAGGGGTTCTCTTAACCACTGGTCCTGGGTTCCTCTGTCCAATGGCTACCGGAGGTGTCGGTAGGGTTCGGTTCATCATCCCAGTTCTCATATGAGGACAGCCTTCTATTGTGTGCTCACCAGATCCACATGCTAGGCATAATCCATTTGCCCTACGGTACTCCTAATGCGTGTGGCCTGTCCTCTGGCAATAATCACATATAGGAAGTGGTTGAGTTATCTGAAGAGGGGCTGATCGAAATGGTCTTCTAACCATTGGGGCTTTTGCCGCTCTGACTGGACCTCCTCTGCCTAGTTGCTGGAATGGCCTCTTCATGGTCTATTTCCTCATTTGATTAAGATTCTTTTTTCCAGTCCTCGCTCCACCTCTCGAGCTACAGTGAGGACCTGGGAATATGTTTTCAGCTGTTGGGGAATCAAAAGGACTTAAATATCCATTTGCAAGCCCTGTTGAAATCTGTTTGCCTGTTTCTCTTCGTCCGCTATCATATACGGAGCAAAACAACTCAGCCTTAAGAACTCAGCAGCATATTCATCAACAGATCGATTCCATTGTTGAAGTCGGATAAATTGCTCTTCCATCTCCTTCTGAGCTGTGGTAGGGAAGAATCTATCATAAAAGCTTTTAGAGAACTGGTCCCAAGTGATGGGTTTACCCAGTCTCGCTTCTTCAGCTAGCCACCAGGTTCTAGCCACATCCTTTAGTTGGATCTTGGCGACCTCCACCTGATCTTCCTCTAGAACCCATGCTGCCTTTAAGAGGTCTGTGGTGTCGATTAGCCATTGCTCGGCATCTAGCGGTCTCTCTCCCCCCGTAAATATTGCTAGCTGCAACCGCCTGAAGTCTGACACGTTGCCCGGCCTCCGTTCCTGAGGAGCTGTTATCAAGCCTTGCCGAAGGAGTTCTGTCTGCCTTTGTTGATTCTCCACCATATTTTGGATAACCCTAAGAATATCTGCATTTCCCCCTGCGGGTCCGTCCTGTGGCTGCCCGAGTTGTTATGTCATGCCCTTCTATCCATATCTATGTTGGTAAAAGATGTCTGGAAAGAGGAGTGAAAGCAAAAGATGGATGGACTTTAGGAATCAAGGGATGGAATATCAAGAAGGAATGGATAACTTTGTATATTGCAATTGAAATGTATAACTGAAACTCATGTATTCCAACTGCAAATTAAGATCCCATTAATTTGCAGTTCGGTTGTACTATAGGTGTGAGAGCCTGGGCTCTGATACCAACATGTAACGCCCCGATCCGGCGGTTACGGAGACGCTACTGTGACGTATATACGTAGGTCAGAAATATCCTCATGTATATACGCTAAGCATCAGTACAAGTAAGAATCAGAGTATGAAAGTGTGAGGCATATATATACATTCCAACATAAGGATTACAAAGTTATCACAGGGCGTGATATTTTAGTACATGTACATTATATCACAGCAAGGTACAGAAGTAAGAATTACAATTTGTACAGCAAAACGGTGCTCACAGACTGAGGAGAAGATCCCTGAGCTTGCAGGAAGATTGAGGAACAGAAGGAGCTAGGACAAGTCAGCCTGCTCTGAGAGATAAGCTTGATCTTCGGTGGAGGGCTCCGCTTCAATCCAAGCTTCAGGACCTGAACATGCAAGTCCAGGGGAGTCAGAAACTCCCTAATAAATATTCAGGTTAATGCCAAGTGTCGTGCAGAGATAAGTATATGCGTGTTGATATAACCAAAACAGTAATAAGCATCAAAACTGTATTGAGTGTACATGTATGGTAAGCATGAAATAGAGATATGAAATGAAAGTGATAAGGCCTGAATAAATCTATTGCTACCATTTTCAATTTTTTATACTTATTACTCTTTCTACCCCTATGTCTAGGTTTGTGTAATAGCGTCCCAGCACACATACATCCATATATGAGTAAATCGAGGCTGTTATTGAAAACCAACGGGGGTATCAACGAACAATGTTTACAGTGGGTCCCGTGCATGCCCGGGACCACGGTCTAGGACGTTCCGTTACTGGTACTCGGAACCAACCGCAAGGCGTATAGGAGGGTCTTATAGAATGCCCTTATCGAGATGGTACCAGGAAGGAGGGAGCCAACACTCCCCTCGGTCGCCTGGAGGCCCTCAGGTCAGACTGAAAGTTTTAGTTGCACAACATACCTAATACCACTGTAAACACGAACATATATTGATAGCCATAAGTTTCCCCCGACCCAATGCAAGTTGTCCATTTTTATAGCTTATTATGCGATTATCAGTTTATGGGAGTAGCAGCTGCAAGGTATGATCATGATAACAAGTACAGGATTCTCGTAAATGTGACTATCTTAAGCCAGGTATCAATATGTCATAACAGGGTAAGTATCAAGTAGTAGTATATCAAGTGCTCTGAGATGTATGACTGGGAGGTGATATTAGGCAGGTGACAAGTGACAGCATGATATATGTAAGTATACCAGGAAAATAATACAATATTAGTCAACATGACGAAGCGGGAAAATCTAAAAAAAAAGCAAGAACACTCGCCTAAAACTTCAGGAACACCAGGAAATCCCAAGCTCCAGAATCTAGGTAACCAACGCGTTCAATAACAGATGTTATATAAAAAGAGGAGGAGAAAGGATGAATCAAAAAAGGAGAATGAAGACGCAGGGGTCGCAGACGCGTGGGTTGCGCCGCGTTGATGTTACAAACGCGGGGTCTGAGACCCGCGTTTTATAACATAGGAAGAACACAGACGCGAGTACGTGCTCCGCGTCGCGTTAATACATGAACGCGAAGATCGCGTTAAAGAAGTGCTTGGACGCGGGGTGAGCTTCGCGTCTAGTAATAAAACATGAGAGAAAGAGAGAGACAGCGAGTTGAGAGAGTGAGAGAGACGCAAGGATAAGGGTAAGAGGGGGACGCAAGTTTTTTGGGAGAAAAATAGAGAAGGAAAGAAAAGGAAAGGAAAAGAAAAAGAAATGAAAGAAAGAAAGAAGGAAGGAAAGAATGGAAGAAGGGAAGAATGAAAAGGGAAAGAGAGGATGGCTGGCCGGGCCTCGACGGCGGCGGCCGGAGTTGGCCGGAGATGGGCGGCCAAGGCCCCAAAGAGAAGGTAGTTGATGGTGCAAGTGTAGTTCAAATAAAAAAAATGAAGTTTTGGAAATGGTGTTTCAGAAAACGAAGCTAGACCATGTTGGAAAGAGTACGATGAGGAGAAGAAGATGGTATGTTTGTTAGTGATCAAGATGGTGTAGATGGTGGTGGAAATGGTGGAGAAGTTAATGGAGGAAGTGGGTTTCTTGGTGGAAAAAGAGGAAGAAGAAGATGGTGGAGATGGTGTTGTTGTTGTTAGAATGGAGGAGGATATGGAAGAGGAATTGGTGGAGGAGTTGGTGGAGAAGTGGGTGGAGATGGAAGGTAAAAAGGGTGGCCGGCCAAGGGAGAGGCACGACTGCCTTTGCTGTTGATGGCTTTTGGTTGGCTGTAAATGAAGGAGAAGAAGAGAAATGAAAGAGAGAGAAGATGGGGATGTATAAATATAAAGGGAGATGGGATATTACAAGTGTGCCATTGCCTTGTCTTACATTTGAATGGGACTTGCGTCTCCACTAGAATGATGGCTGCGTCCCCATTCAATCCACACTCGCGTCTAGCCAATTTTGAGCCAGACGCAGAGATTGGAGCCGCGTCTCAGATAAAAACGCGAGAATCGCGTTAATAGAAAAGACAAAAAGGCATGGTGACTAAATCAGAGTTGATTTCTTTTGAAGGACATAACATTAAATGCGGGATAGAGAGTGTCTCCGCATTAAATGTTGAATACAGATTTGGTGAGTCTCGTGTCAGGCAAGGAGAGAGAAAAAGTAAATATCCGGATAGAATTCCGGTATCTGGGAAAACACCGGAAACTCAGGAAAAGCCTAAAAAATGAAGTATCTTGAAAAGTTTCTCAAAGATTCTCAAAAATAATAAATATTATTTTAAGATTTTTAGTGAAATCAGTTTTTAGAAATTTAATTCCGTTTTCAAAATAAAAATCCTGGAATCCACTGTGGACGGGTGTCTACACCGGGTAGGCCGGATTTTTGATAAATTCTAAAAATTCTCAAAAAATTCATTTAGATAGAAAACATTATTTTAAGAAATAATGTGAAAGCCATTTTTAGAATTCCAACTCCGTTTATAAATTAAAAATTTGAGAGTCGGTCAGCGACACTGGTCGACACCGGTTTTAAAGATTTACAATTTAATTCAAAAAAATTCCAAAAAATCATGAAAAATCTAGAATATTAAAAAATAATATTTGAAACTGAAATCAGTCAAATCTGAATACCAAAAAGGTCAAATCATGTCATACTGCTATATGAGTAAAAATTTAATTAACGAAAAATAAGAAAATACGCTCCAAAAATCAGGACACATAGCTGTGTACATATTCTGAGGATGGGGTGTTACAGTTAGCATGTTAGTAAACCCTCCCGCATACCTAACTCATGCATTGTCCTCAATGTATGAATGAAATGCAATAATACATGAAAAAGGAGAAAGGGAAGGAAAATTGTCACCTCAAGGTGTTGGTTCCGGTGGTGGTCTCATTGAGCCAAGCGTTTCTACCCAATCTAGATAATGTGAATTTTCATGAAACCCACCTCTCATAACCTCTTTCCTATTAACATTTTTATATTCCCCAATATGATAGGATCATGCAAGATCCTAGCATGAAATTTTTTCTGTTTATATGACCAGTATTGTGGGATATCATCACGGAATCATATTGATTTAAACCTTGATCTAACAATGAAATGTGATTTTGTAGAATGGATAATTTGGGCTCCACAATGAAAGGAATAGAAACAAAAACTGACTTGGGAATAAAACTCAAATCAAGTTTAGGTTCAAAAGTCAGAGTTGGTTCATGAGTTTTGTCTAAATCATAGAATTGAAGTTCACATTCATTTTCCAATAATGGACTGTGACTATCCAAATAAGTGATTCATGTTCAAGCTCTATAGGGATAGGAATCAGTGTTAGTTTCAGAATTAGGTCTGAATTGGGTAAGGATACCGGAGTCAGCGTAGATTCAAAAAGTGAAACCAATCACAATATTAGGAATCGGTGTCACATTCATCTTCAAGTTCAATCTCATTAAAATAAAAACTTGCCAATTTATCAATGGGTTGATATTGGTCAAGTTAAAGTTTTGTGGTTAAATTGAATCTTGGTTAAAATCTTCAAGATACCATGATTCTTCGTCAATATGGCTAGGAGAATCAGGAATGGTCGAAAATGGGTTAGGTAGAGTTCATTCCTATCATTAATTGTGTTGACCAAATGACTCACTTTTTCTTCTAACCTATTAAGAGATTTGAGACAATCCGTTTGGGATCGAATACAATCACTTTGATCTGAATCATGAATTCTATATTTTTTTCTAAGTCAATAGGTTCTTCTTGTTGTGGTTGGACTTGAAAATTAGAGTAAGAATCTTGAATTTGGGAATTATTTGGGAGAATTGAGTTCGCTATGATTTGTACTTGTCGTGTGGACTCAAGAAAGGCTTCAAATGTCTTTTTAAAAGAAGATTTTTTTCTATAGGTTGGTCTTGGTATGGATTATATGAAACTGTTTGTTGGTAAGGTTGTTGACAACAAGACTCGGTGAAAAGTGGTGATGGTTGTCCCATTCTTGTTCATAGTACTGGGTTGGGGCATATATTGATTCGGATAAGACCAATGTGGCATACTTGGTTGGTTAGAGTTATGTAATGCCAAGTTGATAATATCCAAATTGAAAGAAGTTGGGGTGGAATATAGATTTGAGTTATAATCAGAATAATTGTAATTATAATCCATTTTCACAAGAACAAACAAAAACAAACAAATAGCAAATAAGAAAATAAAGAAAAATCTAGCCTATGTTAGGGTAGAGCTTAGATCTAGACGACTCCTAACTGTTAATTATTCACAGGAGGTATATTGCAGAACCTGACCACAAGTTAATCGGTCAGGTAGGGGCAAGATTGGTGGGAGGTATCCGTGCCTAAACAACGGGCCTAATTATGTCAAACCACTATCCTTCGGGGTTTCGCCCCTCAATCCCCAACCTTAGACACCGATTTGGCTAGAGTCAACTTCTAACAACTTCCCCCTTAGGTCAATCCCTATTTGAGTCCGAGATGTCCCTAAGGCCAACTCTACTCAATTTTATGTTAGGTTCGATTAGTGAGTGAAAAGATGATTTTTGGGCTAAGAAAGGGTAATGACTTTCCCACCTTATCTTATTTAAGGATAACATTCAAGCAATATGAATCACTCAAAATATGTTTCCTAAACTATATGCAATACACACATACCTTGCTCAGCATTCTTCAACAGTAATGTAAAGAAACGAAATAGACAGATGCCCTAAGATGCAAGAGTTTAACGTTTTTTAGCATTTACGAAGCAACAAGTTACTGTTGATTAGAAACATGTACAAAGTGAGTCAAATAGATAAACTAACACTGCAGATAGTTAAATCTCTGAAAATCAAGCAATCTGTAAGAAACTACATTTAGCAGTACATTACAGTTGTGGGCTCTGATGCTCTGCCTTCTTGGGTAGAGACACAGGTAGCAATATATCCACTGCAGCTCCTAATTTTCTATAATTAGCCTCTGTACATCAAAACAGAGAAGAAAAAGAGATTAATTTGTTAAAGTAAATTAAAAAGGAAAAAAACTTACCGTCCTCCCCGGCAACGGCGCCACCTCCCACCAATCTTGGCCCGACCTAGTTGATTAGCTTATGGTCAGATTCTACATTATACCTCATGTGGACAAACTAACCAGTTAGGAGTTATCTAGGTCTAAATTTCTTTTAGAATAGGTGTGGTTGAATTTTTCTCTGTTTTTTTTACTGACTGGTAAAGTTTGTTTGTGGTAATAATTTTGTATGTAAGTGTGATCGAGAGACCCAAATTCATCTAGGTCGACTAAAAACACTTTACCACCCAAAGCAGAATCAAAACTGATTATGGCTCAACCAATATCTTTGCAGGATAGGTTCTATCCCATGAGAACCTCACTTCCATCTTGCATCCAACTTCCATCGATTTGTGACAGTAATTTTGAGCTTAAGCCTCAGTTCATCAACACACTCCCTAAGTTTCATGGCTTAGAGTCCGAAGATGCATATTTCCTCGTAAGAGAATTTGAGGAAGTATGATTAATGGATAAAAATCTCTCACCTTATAGATGATGCTATTAGGTTGAGATTCGTTCCATTTTCTCTTAAGGACATAGCCAAAAAAAATGGTTATACAACTTAGCGGCAGGTTCCATCACATCATAGGATGATTTCATCAAGATCTTCTTGAAGAAATTTTATCCAATTCACAAGACGCTCTCATTAGGAAGAACATCATGCAATTCAAGTAAGAACCTAGTGAACAGTTTTGGAGGAATTTTGAATGCTTCAAAGATCTCCTTATCCAGTGTCCTCATCATGGCGTAGAGAAGTGACGACAATGTCAAATTCTCTATGACGGTTTAGACTACCAGAATAAAACCATTTTAGAAACCATGTGCCAGGGGGGATTCTTACAAAAGGATGAAAACTAAGGGTGGGATTTATTTAAGGACCTAGCCAAAAAAACCCTCCAATGGAAACCTACTCCCGAAAAATTTCAGGAACACAAATCCTATTTCTTCAAAAGGAGGTCTCAATTCAATATAATCATCCATAGCTGTCGATGCAAAAATTTCTAGCCTAATGAGAAGAATAGAAACTCTAGAAACCAAGGATCCAGTTCCAGTCAACTAAGTCAGCGTAAACCAATTCTCAACTCTGGGTTGTACTTATTATCAATCTATGAACCATGTGTTTAAGGAATGTTCAGTTTTCAATCCTCAACAAATATATTCCGAGCCCATGATGCGGCCTTTTCAAGACCGTTAACAATCCTTGTACTTAAACGTACAATCATGGCTGAAGAAATTACCCAAATTTCTCATTGAGCCAAAATAATAATGATCACTCAAGGACAAACCACTTCCAACATCCCAATCATAATCATAATTCTTTCTATCATCAACTCAATTACCATCACAATTCTTTCAATCATCAATCTAATTCTTCCAATTATTAACAGAACTATTCTAATCATGCTCCACAATCTTCTTTCTAAAGTCCTCCACTTGAGAAAAAAATGACTGATTTTGAGAAGACTATGGAAAGGTATATGGGAAATCAAGAATCCCTCATATAGACATTGCAAAACGCACAAGCCATAATGAGGTTAGAGGTTCAAATGAGTCAACTAGCTAATTCACAAAGTGAGAGGCCCAAGGGTACTTTACCTAGTCAACAATTAAGGAACCCAAGAAATTCTAACCAAGTTCATCTGATTGAGGATCAATAGTTTAATCAATGTAATATTGTTCATACATTGAAGTCGGGAAACAAAGTTGATAATCAAGTGTCTACGCCACTCAATCCCATTCAGCACAACAACACACAAGTTAGCCAGTCAGGTGCATAAGCTTATAGAACCATTTCCAAATAAGCTGAAGAACAATAAGTAGAACCCACATATGGATAAGATAATTGAGATCTTCAATCAAGTGAAGATAAATGTGTCACTTCTTGATGCCATCCAACAAGTCCCATCTTATGCAAAATTTCTTAAGGACATGTGCACCAAAAAGAGAAAGACTAATGTACCCAAGAAAGTCTTTTTTGCCACTAACATTAGTGAGCTACTGTCAGGTCCGATCCCTGTCAAGTACAAGGATCCGGGTTATCCCACCATTGCCTACATTATAGGACAAGTCAAGATTAGTCGTGCACTTCTTGACTTCAGGGTAAGTATCAACTTGCTCCCTTTGTCAGTTTATCAACAACTCGGGTTGGGCGATCTTAGTCCAACTCAAGTCACCATCCAACTGGCTGACCGGTCAGTGAAAGTTTCCAAGGAGGAAATAATGATATTTTTATCCGAGTCAGGGAGTTTATCTACCCTGTTGATTTTATAGTTCTTGAAACACAACCTGTGTCCAATCCTAGGACTCAAACTTCTGTTATCCTAAGGCACCCATTCTTTGCTACTACAAATGCTACTATTAACTGTAGGAATGTGTCTATGAGGTTAATCTTTGAATACATGACTAGAAAATTCAATGTCTTTAACCTAGGAAAGTAACCCATGATGTTGAGGATCAAATATTTGAAGTTAATCTCATTGAGAACTTGACAAGTGAACATAGAGAAGAATTAGAACTAGAAATTGATTGTCACTTCGAGTTAGAATCTGAAGACTTTAATGTTGATCAATTGTCAGGTCTATTGTGAATTGGGCCTTAAACTCTATTTCACCAAATGTGGAGCCAATAAACTTGACTCCTCCTTCCAATGAGCCTTCTCCTTCCTAAGAGTTGAAGGCCTTCAAGTACATCTATCTAGGTGACAAGAAACATGTCCCATCATAATTGCATCCAATTTAAATGACGAGCAAGAAGAGAATCTTAAGACAATTCTTAGGGGACATAATAAAGCCATTGGTTGGATGATCGAGTCAAACCTGCACAAAAAATACAGAAATTTAGAACAGTGTTAGGTCCTCAATTCTACCGTATAGCCTAAGGCTAACGGGTCATGATCCACAGGAAAGGACAGCGATGGAATTGCTATTTAAGTTTCTTCTTTTAATTTATAAAAACTAATTAATACTTATCTTCTTAGTTTATAAAAGAAAATAAAAATATTAAGTTAAGTTAAGAGAAGATGGTAGAAGAAGAGATAGTGGTGTTGTTTTATTTTTACTCATAAAAGAAAAAGAAGCAAAAAGAGATAAAGAAAAGTGTTGATGCAAAAATCAAAAATAAAAAGAAATAAAAGAAGAATATTTACCTCTACAGTTGAATCATAATAAAATTTACCTTAGCATGGACTAAAGCAAAGTAATAGAAAAGAATAAAGGAAAGTAAGGATTCGGCGAGATCGAGCATAATGAGGAAAAGTGGGAAACCTCTATTGATTGTCACCTTTAATATCAGTTTCTTGAGAAAGGATTATAATAGTGTCACTCTACAATAACTCTTTCTTTCTTTAATCATGTAACTCTCTCTAACCTAAGCTATAATGAAAAATAAAAATTATATTGAAGAAGAAAAGAAAAACCTAAACTAAAGCACTCTAAGATTGTGTCCCTTTTGCCTTTGAAGTATGAGGGTATTTATAGGAGAAAATTAGAAGAATAGAAAGCGTATGAAGATAGGAATATCTGAATATTTCTGAATTTGAATTCTCCTCTTATCTCCAAACTTGATTTGATTTATCTAGAAATTTAATTCTGATCTGCAGGCTGTTGGATAGTTGATTGCTGAATATCACTTATCAAATGATAGAATTAGAACGAGTAATCAACAGAAGAATTGTACCTCTTTAAGTCTTATTTCTGTAGCATCTTGAATCAATACATTTGAGTTTCAGTAGAGAAAGTTATGATTAAAATGTTAAACTATATCCAGCCTGAATCTAAATCTAAATTGCTTCATCTTATCCATTGATCTTCTCTCTATCCATTTATCCTCTTGAATTTTAAATTTGTCTTCTACAATTGATAAGATATTCACTTATCTTCAGCAAAACAGATATGGTCTTCAAACAATCCATTTTTCTCTTGAAATTAGATATATTATCTTATCTGATATATCCAGTTTTCAGATAAGATGGCTTCTAAAAACCTTTGGATTTGAATCAATCCCCTTTCTTTTGAAATTTTGAATTTAATTGGATAAATTTCATGATTATCTTCTCCCTATCATACCCTACATGAATTAGGACATTAAGACAAGTTATTTGTAATATTCATTACAGAATATATGTAAGAATGTAATAATTTTTATGCAATATATGTGTCCAAACATTGGACTATAATCGAAATAAAGGGATTGAGTCTAGCCATAGTTCAACATCGCATTCATCTCAATGAAGAAGCAACACCGAAGAGAGACCCGCAACATAGATTAAATCCTATAATGCAAGAGGTTGTTCATGTTGAAATCTTGAAACTCTTAGACAATAGGATAATCTATCCCATTTCTGATAGCCAATGGGTCAGTCTTGTCTACGCTGTTCCGAAGAAATCCGGTTTCACCGTGGTGGAAAACGAGAAAAATAGTTGGTCAAAACTTGACTTCCCAAGAAGGTTCGAGTTTGTATCGACTATAGGAAATTAAATGCAGCAACTCTAAGGACCATTTCCCGCTTCCCTTCATTGACCAAATGCTTGAACGTTTGGCTGGCCACGGGTATTACTTTTTCATAGACGGTTACTCAGGGTATAATCAGATTCCCATTGTTTGGGGGGACCCAAAAAGGCCACGTTCACGTGTCCATTTGCGACATTTGCTTATCGTCAAATGCCTTTCGGCTTGTAAAATGTCTCAGCAATGTTTCAACGTTGCATGTTGAGTCTTTTCTCTGATATGATTGAATAATATTTAGAAATATTCATGGATGATTTCTCCATTTATGCAGACTCATTCGATCTCATTCTATAACATTGTGCCGAAAAAAATCTGACACTGAAATAGGAGAAATGCCACTTCATAATAAGACATGAAATTATCTTGGGTCATGAAATTTCTAAGAATGAAATTGAAATGGATAAAGTCAAGATTGAGGTTATAGCTAAGCTCTAAGTGCCAAAATGTATTAAAGATATCCAATCCTTCTCAGAAAATGCCGATTTTTATCGTAGGTTCATTAAAGACTTTAGAAAAATTTCTAGACCCTTGACTAACATTTTAGCTAAGGACGTATCCTTCATTCTCGATAGTAGATGTCTTAATGTTTGAGAGAAGCTAAAAAATGAGCTTATTTCTGCACCATCATCTCTGCACCGGATTGGTCAAAACCGTTTGAAATCATGTGCGACGCTTCTGATTTTTCTATAGACGCTGTCTTAAGTTAACGCATTGATAATAAGTAGCATGTAATTCACTACTCAAGTAGGACTCTCAATGATGCGTAATTGAACTATGTTACAACCGAGAAGAAATTCTTGGTTGTAGTATTTGCATTAGAGAAATTTCGTCCCTACCTACTTGGGTCCTAAATTATCATTTTTACCGATCATTCTGCGCTAAGATACCTATGATCCAATGATCCAATGATCACAACCTGGTGATCTCAAAAGATTATAAACAAAACACCCCTCAATATAAGATCCTAGAGCAAAAATTTGCAGCGAAGAGCTCAAGTATGTGAGTGCACAAAATTTTTAGAAAAGAAAACACAAAGGAAAACTCTTGGAAAAACTCTTGAAATAATATAGAAATTAAAAGTAGAAACTAGATTTTCCAAAACTTATTTTTCTTTGATTTTTCAAAACTTTGAAACAAAATAAAGATATAAAATTTAAAGCTCTAAAACTTGTTGAAAACTTGTTGAAGTAGGAAAATATTAGCACTTGAAAATCTTGTTAAATATAGCCAAGAAATCCCTTTAAATAGGCTAGACAAAAACTAGTCGTTGGGGCTTAGAACCCAGGCCAAGTGGCTTGTCGGTCGACCGGCCAACGGTCATTTTTGTGACCGTTGGGTTGGCGATCGACCACCCCAAAAGCGCAGAGAGTGTATCTATCTGTCGGTCGACCGGGGCTAACCAGAAAGTAGAGTTGAGCCAGTCAGTCGACCGCTAGTTGGACTCGTGCATGTATGTACGTTGATCGATCAGTCGGTCAATTGAGCTAACCTGCGGTCGACCAGTCGGTCGACTGTAAGCAGCCCAAACACCCAAATTTGAGAGTTTAAAATTTGGAATTTGAAACCATATAAATTCCAATAAACCTTGTAAATTCCACAAAAATAAGTTTATATAATACTTTGAAGTACAAATATGTGTGATAAAAAATCAACACATATTACAAACAATCGAACTATTTTTGCGATAAAGAAATATAGGCAAAAACCAAAAACCGTCTTTTCCAAAATGAAAACATTGAAATGAAAATCCGATTTATCCTCAAGCTTGTATAAATACAAAAATAAGTTATTAAAATATATTTGAAGCATAGTGTATATGGATAGAATTCAATACACATAGTAAATGATATATATTTGTTTTTGACAATAAATACTAAAATAAGTTTTGATATAAATAAAACTTAAACACAATGAACTAGATACATCAAAATAAAGTTTTCTAAGCATAAATGCATATGGATGAAATCCAATACATATAAACCATGTAAACTTATTTTAATGGAATCTATTCATAAGACCGATATATGTATACTTGATTTATTCAAAACACAAAACGTATACATACTAAACCAAAACTCATAGAAGTAAGTTTCTCAATAAAGAATAAAGCTCTAATATGTGTGGATAGAATCCAACACATATATAAAGCACGAAAATTATTCTATTGAGATGTATAATCATGTAAATGTAACTTTTAAAATGAAACGGTTAAACCGAAACCAAAACTATTTATCATGAAAGCGATAAATAAACTTGTATGTGTGAACTTGAGCAATTCAAAACTATTCTATTCTTAAACAAGATCTAAACAAACATCTAAACAAATAAACCTAAACTCAAGTCTTTTTGTCGATCTTCTTCTCCAAGATGACTCGATCCAAACACGATCCAAAAAGCGATGACTCCATCTCGAGTTCTTGATGCAAACTTTAAATTTGAGCTCTTGAAGCAACAAATGATAGCTTCAAAACTTGACTTTGAATTTTTGTTAAAGCTAAACACCAAGTAAGATCTTGATTAATATTCGAAACTTAAAAATCACAAGATCATTGGTACTATAATTACATGAGTTAATCATCAACAAGTGGGCCTTTGGGCCAACACTTTCTCTTTACCCTTGCCTTTGCTGGAAGAAGTGCCAGTCTTGAACCTTTCAGCTTCTTCATTGGCTTTCAAGTAAAGAGCTGTCATCTTCTTAAGATTGTTGATAGACTCTTGTTAAACTTCAAATATCTCTTTCTGTGGTTTTTGCACCCGAGATTGTTTATCAAATCTTCTAGCTATCTCTTCTGAAGTATCGTCTATGTATGCAAAAGTCTCTTTCTCCACATAAGAGTTTGACGAATGATACTTCGTGATGTCAGAATGCCCATCGCTTTTTTCGATCCCTTAGGCATGAATGTTGTAGTCTATCGGGGCAATTACTCAAGTTCAGTTCATTCAGATATGTCTGTAGATTCTTTCGGGCTCGGCAAGTATTTTTTTAAGCCCGAGGAATGCTCAACATCTGATTCCTCAGAACTAAGAGCTGGTTGTTTCCCTTTTGACTTTTTTATGTAGCACCGGACCCACCTGTAAGTCACCTAAAGGGGGGTGAATAGATGACAAGCTAATCAAATACGAAACTAATATGGAATTAAAAAACTATTATACAAATTAAAAACAATAAGCTAATACACAACGTATAACTAAAGAGTGTAGCCGAATTCCCGGAGAAGAGATCTAGATTATCTCCTCAAGATTCCTCTAGATTAAGAATTGAGGTGCCACTATGGCTCTCTTGGTTGAATACAAGTGTGTAGCAAATAATCCCAAGCATATATACAAAAAAGTATAAATATATCAAGCATATAAAAAGATGAACAATAAAGGCATGCAAGATTATAAACACAAGTGAGAGAGAGAGAGAGATGAGCAATCGCAATACGGAAAGAATTGTTTTGAGGTTCGAGCACACTTACTCTACGTCCCCACCTTCAACACTATGAAGGATTTCCACTATAATCGATCCTGCAAGATCACTCGGTATCGCAACACCTACAACAAGCTCTCTCAAGAACTCTTTGACCTGCAAGTCCCTCACTTGTTCTCACAAGAACAACATACTTAAGCACACTACCCTGCCGAGACCGCACCTCTACAAGTTCCTAATACAAGGGGTGTGGAACACTCGGTGATCTTCTTCTCTTGATCACCAAAATAACTCTCACAACAAGGACGTAAATGATGAATATAGCAATAGAAAGCTCAAATTTGTGTGAGAGAAAACTAGATAGAATGAGTGGTGAAAAACTCAATAAAAACTCTTTTGAAAACACAAGAGATTTACTCTTAAATACTCTCTTTTGGATATGAAAATAAAGCTCTAAAAATTTCTTAGAAACTCAGAAGAAGAGCTCTAGAAAATAACCTAAAAATCTTATACAAAAATTTGGCCTAAATACCCTTTTTAAATGCATCAGAAAACAAGCCGTTAAAGGCCAAATTGGCCTGTCGGTCGACCGGCCAACGGTCATATTTATGATCGTTGGGGTTGCCGGTCGAACCGCTCGGTCGACCGGGGCCAGATCCAGAAAGCAAACTCTCTGGATCGGTGGACAGGCCCTCAAGCCAAGGTTGTATGCACATTTTGTGCACATCGGTTGACCGCGCAGTTGACCGAACTCTCGTTCGGTCGACTGGTCGATCGACCACCAGAAGCCCAGGTCAAGGTTTTAAGGATTTGAAACTTGGTCTTTTAAAACCCTAAAATTTTATTTAATATATATAAAAATTCATAAAAATAAGTTCTTTGAAACACTTTGAAGTACAAATATGTGTGATCAGAAATCAACACATATTACAAACATATTGAACTATTTTTTTCGATTAGAAGTTTAACCATAAACCGAAAATTATATTTTTCAAATCAATCTTCAAATTGAAAAACAATTTTTTCAAAACTTGTTCAAATACAAAAGAAGATATTTTAAACACTTTTGAAGCATGGTGTGTATGGATATGATTAAATATACATATAAGATGAAATATCTATGTTTAACAATATGCTCAAAATAAAATTTTGATAAATACAAAACTTAAAAGCATGAATTAGAAACATCAAATTAAGTTTTTCTAAACACTTGAACCAACAATGCATATGAATTAAATCAATATACATATAAAATATATAAACTTGTTTTGATGAACTCTATTCATGAAACATAAAGATATCTTTTTTGAATCTCAAAATCAAAACCGAAACAAAAATTTTTTCTTATGAAAATGCTATAGAGATTTGTGTGTATATGTGTATAAGCTTAATCTATCCTTTACATTTTATCCTAAAACAAAATCTTAACTCTTACAAACATGACACAAGTCTTCTCAAAATTTCTTCTCCATTTCGACTTGATCCAAAATTTGATTCATGAGCTAGACTCCTCTTTGAGTAATAGATGTGATCTTGAAGCGCGAGCTCTTGAATCAACACGTGGTAGTTTCAAATTTTGACTTTGGATCTTTTGTTGAAGCTAAACACCGACTAAAATATTGATTAAAAATCTGAAACTAAATGAACACAAGATCATTAGTATTATAACTACATGAGTTAATCATCATCAAAACTAGAGCGATGGGCCTTTGGGACAACAATCTCCCCCTTTTTGATGATGGAAAAACTCATGAAGTTATATATGCATGGATTAAAGATAAGTTTCATAGAAGCTCCTTTTTAAGTCATGCATAGCAATAAATAAATAGATTTTCAATGAAACCTCATAAATAAAATAAACATATATGCATAAACAACAAATATTAAATATGCATATATAAACTCTCTAAATTCTTCTTATTTTTTTTCAATTCATCAACAAAGGGGTGAAAAAAAATAAGAAAGATGTATATGTGATATAAATTCATGAAGAGGAGAGACGTTAAGTTAGCTCCCCCTACATACACGCATTACATGGAGAAGGGATGACTAAACCCTAATCCATATAAGCATAATATATACAATGTATAGACGGAGATGTTAAGCTCCCCCTACACACATGTACGACATAAAGAGGAGAGGTCAAGCTTCTCAATATGTAAAATACAGTCAATATGAATCTATATATAGAGAAGATGTTAAGCTCCCCTTGCATATAGGCAATATATATCAAACAAAATTTGAAAAATTTTGAAATCACTTTTAAAAAAATTTTGAAATTTCTTAAAGTCAACAAAATGAATTATGATACCAATGAAATCAAATTGTAGTTGACAAAATAAATGTTGGTACCACTTGTAAATAAATAAAATTTTTAAGATACCAATAGTAGACTTTGATACCAGTGAAAGGTGAAACATGAAGTACATTTTGATACCAAAAAATACCAACTGAAATTAATGCATAAACTTATAAAGATACCAATTAACAATTGAAAATAAATCAAGCTTAGGATAAACAGTTTGTGCTTTAAAAAAATGTATGGACATTATAAAATAAGCACAATCAAAATCATATATATGTATGTCTGTAAATGGAATTACCATTTGAAATATGTTGCATACAGATATATGAAAACAAGTATGAGTATACAAAAAGAAATATCTTGAAAATCATGTGTATAACTCATATCATCCACCCTTAACATGCACATGTTAAATAGATTTTTAATAAAGCACACAAGGTATGGTCCTCCCAACCAACGCCCTTAAAAGGGAAGAAGTTTTCAAAAATAAGATTTGAAAATAGTTATAGATTGAAAATATTACCAAGTGAAGAATAAATAACTAGTTAAAATTAGTTTTTAAAAAACTAGTTAAAGATCCTTCAAATATGAAACCAAATCATATATATCTCATGATACATGTGCATTACACAAAAATTGACACTCAAGATTTATAAAGCTTATAAATACTCATGAAAACAAATACATGAGTAAAAATAAGAGATGTTTAATATCCCCTATTTAATATCTCCTATTTAATAATACCATATTATTATTTTTAAAAATTTACTTGATTCTACCTATTATTTTATTATTATTAATTAACTTGATTTAGTGGCATTATTAGTATTATTAATGTTTATGACTTGTAGACTCTTATTGCTTATATTTAGTTATTTTAAATTATATGGGTAGTATTATTATTTCATCCAAACCCAATAAGCTTAGCTCATTCTCCTTTTCCTTTTATTTTCTTTTCCTTTTTATGTTAAGCCCACATGAGCCAAGCCCACTTCTTATTTTCATTCATTTCCTTCTCCTTTTTCTATTTTTCTTTAAGCCCAAAAACAAAGCCCGCGAGCTCACTCACTGTTTTCTTATTCTTCCTATTACTTATTTCTTTTAACTAAAGCCCAATTTCTTATTATCCTTTTTAAGCAAGTCATATTTTTCAAGAAGTTGTTGACAAAATGAAGCAAAATCATCATATGACAAGTCAACATTCTCATCAAGCTCGGATTCAGAATTTACCTCAAGGGGGTTATCCCCTTGGACCATGTAGCACAAGTTGAAAGCATCACTTCCATCATCCGAGTCACTCCCTGCATAGTATTGCTTTTGTTCACCAATGGAGACTATAGTGTTTTATACTACAAAAGCCGAATCAAAGTTAGAAACTCTAGATAAATACTCACCGTTGAGGGTTGACTTTAAAGCATGGATGGCTTTTGAGTTAGCCTCAGGATACTTACTATTACTAAGTATGAATCCTTAATGGTAGTAAGATAAATATGAATGCTTAGGGCTTTGAGGTACATGGACATCTTAACTTTTTAAGTTTAGATGTTAAGAATATCAAACATGGGAGGTGACATGAAATCCATGTGTGTGTAAACAAAATATTGTGATTAGCTAAAATAAGGATCTTTAACTCTTGGTTGTTAGACCCAAATCAAGAGCACCAAGCTCTGATACCAATTGAAATCACCTAGAGGGGAGTGAATAGGTGACTAGCTAATCTAATATGAATTAATGCGGAATTAAAACTATTTATGCAAACTAAAAACTATTATGCTAAACACACAAAGTATAATACAAGAGTGTAGCCGAGTTCCCGGTGAAGGGCTCTGGACTATCTCCTTAAGATTCCTCTAGATAAGAGTTGAGGTGCCACTATGGCTCTCTTGGTTGAATACAGGTGTGAGCAAACAATCCCCAAGCATATATCAATTTAAGCGCAAGTATATCAAGCAAGTAATGAATATGAACAATAAGAGGATGCAAGACATAAACACAAGTGAGAGATAGAGAGAGCAATCATAAACACGGGAGATTTGTTTCGAGGTTCGAGCACCCTTGCTCTACGTCCCCCGCCTTCATCACTATGAAGGATTTTCACTAGAATCGATCCCACCAGATCACTCGGTGCCGCAACACCTACAACGAGTTCATACTAGAACTCTTTGGACTCACTAGTCCCTCTCTTATTATTCCCGCAAGAACTGCACACGCAAGCATACTAGCTTACCGAGGCCGCACCTCTACGCCGAGCTCCCACAAGAACTCGAAACAACATGAACCCGCAAGTTCGCCTCCTCAAATACAAATATGAAACACTTTGGTGATCTCAACACTTTGATCACCTCAAACACTCTCACAATAAAGATCCTTATAGGATTGATATAGCAATGTATAGCTCAAGTGTGTGTGAGAAAACTAGGAGTGATTTGGTAGTGAAAAACTCAAGAAATCTTTTTTTCAAAACACTCTTGAAAACTCTCCTTTTGATATGAAAGTATTTGACTCTAAATAAGTGGAGATAAACACTTAGAAGTGTAGGAAAACTATCTTGAAAATTCACTTCAAATCTTGTATAAAACAGTCCAAGGGAACCTCATTTATAGGCTCCCAAAATATGATCATTGGAGGCCAACTCAGCAGAATTCCCTGCTATCAGTCAACCGCCCGGTCGACCGGCCAACGGTCAGATTTCTGAACGTTGTGTCATCGGTCGACGACCGGCCGTCGCTGAGGTCTGGATACAGAGAGCACAAGCTCTCTGTCGGTTGACCGCCCGGTCGACCAGGGCTAGATCCAGAGAGCAGAACTCTCTGCGGTCGACCGGGTCGGTCGACCGGCCCTCCAGCCAAACAAGGCTGTGCACGTTTGTGCACATCGGTCGACCGCCCGGTCGACCGACCTCTGGTTCGGTCGACCGTGCGGTCGACCAGCAGAAGGCCAGAACACAGGTTTTTTAGAGATTTAAAACTTAGTCTTTTTCCTTCAATAAAATTCCATAAATTCTACAAAAATAAGTTCATTGATATACTTTGATATACAAACATGTTTGATTAAAAATCAAAACATATTACAAATATTTTGAACTATTTTTGAAATATAGAAATTTTACCTTAAACAAAACCTGTATTTTTCAAAAATAATTTTTTCAAAACTTTTTCCAAATACAAAAACAAGATATTCTAAACACTTTTGAAGCTTAGTGTGTATGGATATGATCCACTACACATATATGATGAATATCTATATTTTTGACATTAAGCTCTAAAATAAGTTGATAAAATACATGTATATTTTGAAGCTTAAAAATCAAACCGGTGTTTTCCATAACGAAAACTCTTTTATGAAAACACATATAAATCTTGTGTATGAGTGTATATGAACTTGAGCAATCCACAACTAATCTATCCTTTACATTTTATCTAAAATAAATCTTGACACTTACAAATATGACACAAGTCTTCTTGGAAATCTTCTCTTGAAGGTCTTCTTCTCCTTCTTGACTTGGTCCAAACCATGATCCAATGAGCTATACTCCTCTTGAGTACTTGATACAATCTTGATGTGCGAGCTCTTGAATCAAAACGTGCTAGCTTCAAAACTTTGACTTGAAATCCTTTGTTGAAGCTAAATACCAACTAAGATCTTGATCAAATATCTGATATTAATTAAATACAAGATCTTTAGTACTATAACTATATGAGTTAATCATCATCAAAACTAGAGTGATGGGACTTCGGGCCAACAATTAATACTATAACTATATGAGTTAGTCATCATTAAAACTAGAGTGATTGGCCAACACCACCATATTTGAAGTTACCTTCGGGTACTCAAAGTCAGAAAATGACATTTTCTTGTGAGATCGTCGTCTTTTGGCTGAGCTTGTGCTTGAAGCCTTTGATAATCGGCTAAAAACTAATCACTTAGTTAACCTAAAAATCACAATGGCAATCAAAGAGCACGGCCGAGATGAGTCGTTCACAGTGGAATTGAGAAGTGATTTAATGAACACTCTTTTTTTGATCAAGTAGTCTCTCATATCAGTAGGATGGGTGTCTGAGAAACCAGCCTCGGATTCGTGAGGGTTGAGATCTCCTAGTTCAGATTTGAACATAGCTAGTTGTGGCTGAACGCGGGTGTTGCGTTTTGATAGTAAAATGCGAAGGTCGCATTCTGGGACAGCTTTTGGCTGAACGCAGATATCACGCTTTGGAATAGCTTGTGGCTGAAATGCGAACGTCACGATTTGGAGCAGAGATGCGTAGTTCGTTTCCTAGCGACTGCTGTGCCTGAACGTGAGTGTCACGTTTTTATGACGTCTGCGTCTGTACGCAAGTGTCGTGTTTTGAAGTAAAGACTCGCAGGTCGCATTCTAGCAACAGCAGTTAAATGTGATGGCCGTGTTTAGTACGCACTGCACTGTTTTTAGCTTCTGTTTATTGACGGCGAGCTCGACGTCTTCGTCAACGATCAGCAATCCGCTTGGCTAGTAGGAATTATTGTGAACCCCCTGCAAATTAAATTTGTTCAGAGTCAAAGTGAACCGCAAGACTTGCGTCTTGATCACTTGGAGTAGAGCTTCCAACCGCGAAGGCAGTTAACTCGAGTTTGTTGAGCCTCGAGAGAGGCTTGATGGCGATATTGATCTCCGCCATTGTGTTGGCCTTGAACCATAACACAAGTCTTGCGGCTCTCCTTAGAGACTTCATCGCAAGCCATGTTGGCTTCGAGGAAGGTTGCGTGAACCCCAAGAGAGTTTGAACGTGTGCCTTGCTGAAAGGCGTACAATTAGCTTCCAAGAAGCTTTTTCTTGAGAAGCCTCAGATGAGGCTAGAGAGCGAGTCTTATTTGAGACTTTGCAGTATTTTCGCATCGATTTAGGGCTGACTGAGCCCAAGGAAAGAAGTTGTTCGAACTTCTCTTGATCGAATTCGATGATGAGTGATTTGACGGTTGATCTAATCATCTTCAATTCAGCTTGCGCAATGGCCTTCTTGTCAGTCGAGAAAAAAATTCCCCAGCGGAGTCGAAATCTTTTGCTTCTCAGAAAATTGTGATGTAAAATTCTTTAATTGATTGAAAAGAAGATTACAAATGGATCAATATCTGATTACAAAAGAGAGAAAAATGATGAATCTTCTCTGTTTAATGTCAAGTTTTCGTCGTGTGGCAGTGGAGAGTGAGTCTTATTCTCCGTTTGATGAGCCGAGTTTGAAGTTTGAATCTTCTTCACTCTCTTTGCAGAGCTCTGAATAAAGTATAAACTTTAGATAGTAGCTGAAATCTCAAGGAGATTAAATAAACATGTTAGCACAAGCTAAAAGTTTCTCTTTTCTCTCTTCTCCTCTCTTTTTTTTTTTGCTTTTTCTAGGGGGCATTCTCCATAGCTTTTCATAGCTATTTATAGAGAATTTGTGGGTGTAACTGGCCCCTTAATTCTCTATATTAATAGGAATTAATCTCTCATTAATTGGGAGAAGACGGTGTAATTGACCCAATCTTGTGGCTGTCAGTTACACACAGAACACAGAGCTCGCATTGATATTGAACACGGAGCATGCAGCCTTGCATTGATGTTGAAACGCGATCTTGATTGAGGTTAGCGTTTGAAGAAGGAACACAACCTTCGCGTTTGTTGATAAACGCGAAGTTCGCGTTTGAAGAAGGAATGTGACCTTTGCATTTGTTGAGATTTGAGAGTTATGAAGTTTGCGTTTGGGATTGATACGCGACCTTCGCCTTTGGTGTGAGACTCGCGTTTGATATTGAAACGCGACCTTCGCCTTTGACGTGAGACTCACGTTTGAGGTTTTATCATCAGTGATTTTTTTTAGACAGCCTACACTGT
This sequence comes from Agave tequilana, assembly GCA_038442645.1. Taxonomy (NCBI): domain Eukaryota; kingdom Viridiplantae; phylum Streptophyta; class Magnoliopsida; order Asparagales; family Asparagaceae; genus Agave; species Agave tequilana. Next base: position 62,621 of record JAVJIF010022703.1, read on the forward strand.
CACACTTGTATTTATGAACCAAAACAGAGTGATGTTTCTTATTTCATCCCATTGATGTATGCCTTTTGTAGCACTTTGATAAATTTCTACAGCTACAAACTGATAAGCTCTAGCAATGTAACAAAATTGGGAGTTTCAAGGATAAACGCTCTTGTAATTTGATGATGATCATCAGTGTTCTTCCTTTCTCAATCACGCCAGAATTATTTTACAGACTGATGCCTCTATTTTGCAGAAAGTTTCCAATCTCCCCCAGGGGCGAATGCCTACTTTCGAAAATTGCTCTTGGAAGTAGCAGTAGTATTGTTCAAGTGACAAATGAGCACATGCTTCTCTTTCTCCATTATCGAGCAGAGGTGCGGGGATCTCTTCTGCCTTACTGGCATTTAATCCGTGGGAGCCTCAGCCGATTCCAATTCTCATCAAAATTACTGCTCACATCCTGAGACAATTCTCGAGCAGGAAGAGATGGGTGGTAGGTGACGAGATCGGGAGGGTGACGGAAAGGAGAGAGAGGGAGG